>VZTY01015519.1:26337-71763 GCA_013400935.1 Turnix velox
AAAAAAAGTTTTAAAATGAAATTGTATTGGCTGGAAACAAGTCTTGGGAAGAGTGAATTTTATTAAACCAGTGCTGCTGAAACAGTCTGTGAGAGCAAGTTGCTGCCAATATTTCCACTGAATGAATGGTACAGTGCCTGGCCTATAAAGACCAAAAATATGTATGTACCTTTTCTGGTCTATACCTCATGCAAGCCTTTGGATGTTCAAATTAAACATATTGAGAAAATGGCAAAAAGAAGGCCAAAAGAAGATTTAGCCTGACCAATTTATTTAAAGAAATATGAAGCAGATAACCATATCATGCAAAAACCTTGCACAAAGATCACAAGAGGATGATCTATGCTTATTTGTAGCAACTTCTGTTACTTTCAGTAGTATTTGATAACATGCAGCAAGTCTTTCCTGTTCATTTCCTTCCTGAACGTTTTTAATTGGCAGTAAAAAAGTCCCCAAAGCTGGAAAACACCTTATTTATATAAACACACCTAAGAGGAAATACATATATTTCCCTGTCTTGTAACCCCAATCAGTATTTTAAGACATTTCTTGGCAAAATAATGATTAGATACCTTACTATGAGCCATGCAAGAAGTAGATTCTGTGCTATTCTACCACTTAGAATGATGAAACTAAACAGTCATGTTCACATCTTACCTTTGTAATGCAAGTAAAGTGTATCATTTAAGTATGGACACAAGAATAATTTCTGCTGTTTACAGATGTCTCGCAGGCTCTTTTTTGTCATTCTAAAGCAGAATGCAGAAGGAAAGCATAAAAATGTGTTTCAGTGCATATTCTGAAATATTTGCTTTTATAAGAGATTTCAACGTAACATCATTATATAGTTCTTTTATAAAAAAGAACTATCTGCAGCTTTCAAGACTACACTCAAAACTAAAAAGCACAACCTTTTGTGTTGCTTTCCATTTTCTATCTGTTTGAAGTGAGTTACCAGGTTCTTCTGCTAAAAAACAGAGAGTACATAGGAAAGCAGGGAGGCAACTAGAGAGTCCATCTTCTTGGAAAAGAGCAGCATGATTCTGTGTTAGATTCTGGTTCCTTTCTCTCCAAATTCTCTGCTCCAGCCCTTGGTGCATAAATGATGAAAACACCACCAACTCCTGATTTATCAACTGTCCTCAAGCTCATTTTCAAAATTATTCTCCTGCACTAAATTTAACATGTGGAATAATAAAACTCCCATTGACTTCAGTAATGCTAAGATTCAAATAAAAATGTCCCCAAATAATTTGTTACCTTATACAGCCCTTCTTTTCTTCTGTCCTTTGGCTGAATGAGTTGCTTATTGATTTGTGTTCATCTGATTTTTGTTCATTCTGTTTATCTGCTCTGGACATACAGTTGCTGGCTTTCTCTTGAGTTTTAACATCTTTATAAATGAGAAAACAAGTTGCAGTTTAACATGATAGGCAGAGAAAAAGTACCAAAGAGTGTTTGAATATGAATTTCAAGAAGGTAGTATTCTAAACAAGATTTTTGCTGACATTTTTAATGAAACTCAACTGTTTTAGAAGGCAAAGTGAAAATTAGTAGCAAAACAAATTGCTGGAATTTTCATGAGTTTTTTTTTTTAGATCTGGAAGTCTGTAACATACAGTGACAATAAAATACTGGCAATGATGTTCTTACAGTCTTAGACAACTACTATATATTCCATTTAATTGACAAGAATTAGTTTAATAAGACTTTGCATGTAAAAAGACTACATTAATGGTGTATCTGAGTCATCTCAAGCACTGTTAGTTCACCTCCTCTACAAATTTACCCTTTTGTACTTGTTGGAAGGTGTCTCCAGTGCTATACTCCTTCAAGCTGTCTTCAGACTGCCTTTGATCAGCTGCATTTTCAATATTCTCTGCAGATTCTTGTGTTGGACCTTCTGGTTGTGCTTGTAGACCATACACTTAAAAGCAGTGCAAACAAGATGATTGTTCCAGTGCATTTAAATAAGATTGTAAATAAAACATTTAGAGGTCAGGCTAGCTGTATGATTAGAACACAGGAAGAAATATTTGGGCAGCAAGAAGAAAATGGGGCAGAAAAAAAAAGAGTCACAAGAAGAGAGCAATTAAAGTGAGCTTCTGTTATAGCAAGATTTTCAGTGATTTCAGTGGGTGAAAGAGTACACTCATATTCTATCCAGAGGAGTAATGACTGTTATGGCAAGATTTTCAGTGATTTCAGTGGGTGAAAGAGTACACTCATATTCTATCTAGAGGAGTAATGACAGACTTGATTTCTGGACTTCATGTTCATTAAAGTTCCCTAAATTCACCCCAGCTGGAAGTGCTCACCTGTGTCGACAGAATTGTCTCCATTTTCAGACTGAGAAGCTTGATTTCCAGTGTCATTCACAGACTCTCCTGATACCTCCTGCACAGTAACCTCCCCTCCAAGGGCTTTGTTTGAGTCTCCATTTTGTGATTGCATTTTAAAATATATAATTTAGACAGACATCAGCCTGTCTGGTATTTGAGTTACAATCTAACTTCCAGACAAAAGCTGTAAAAGACTAGTAGGAGAACCTGTTACAGAGAAAAAAAATGTGTAAATGACAAAGTCAGCTCAGCACCAACAACCTGGAGCTGTTCACCAGGGCGACACTTTTTCCCTTTTGAAGCTGAACATGCTGAGGACACAGTGATCACAATCATTGAAGGTACAACCTCTTGCTCCACTGCAAGCTGTGTGGGCTCTCAAGAGGAGCTGTAGCTTCCTAAAGAAGATGGTAAGATGCTGTTAGATTTTGGCCCTCCACTTTTATTGCTGGAAGTTCTCCAGGCAGGACTTAATATCCTGGAACATCATTATATCCCAAACACAAATCCAGGCTATGCAACGATTGAATGGAAAGCAGCTCTGGGGTGAAGTGCTGGTTGATGAGAAGTTCAACATATGGTGGTAAAGTGTCCAGAAACCCCCCAAGCCCCAGGGTGCATCTTCTGCGCTATGAGCAGCAGGGTGAGGGGAAATTCTGCCCCACTCTGTGAGATACCCCTCCAGCTATGAGGCACCAACAGCAAAAAGACACAGAGCTGTTGGAGTGGGGATAGAGGATGCCAGAGAGATGACGGGAGGGATGGAGCCCCTCAGCTGAGAGGGAGAACGGAGAAAGTTGGGAGGGTTCAGTCTGGAGAAGAGAAGGCTTTCTAAGAAACCTTAGAACCCCTTTCTGTTCCTAAAGGGGCTCTAGGAAAACTGGGAAGGGAGTGCAATTCAGGAAGGGGAGCCGTGAGACAGGTAGGAACTGGTTTAAACTGGAGGTTTAAACAGGAGATTGAGCTGAGATCTCAGGGAGAAATTCTTAGCTGTGAGGGGGTGAGCTCCAGGGCCCAGGCTGCCCAGAGAACCTGCAGCTGGAGGGGTTTAAGGCCAGGCTGGAGGGGGCTTGGAGAAACCTGGCGTGGAGGGAGGTGTCACTGCCCAAGGCAGAGGCTGGCACTGGATTGTCTTGAGTGCTCTCTCCTACGCAAACGGTTCTAGGCTTCTGTGATATCTCCCGTTAAATCTCCATCTCCCTTTACCTGACCCGAGACCCGGGTTTGGCTGGATGTTCGGACCCAGGTCCCTGCACACGAGACGGGGGGTCGGCTCCTGGCTTCACCCCAGCACCTCCTGGTCAGCAGGAGACTCAAACTGAGACAGAACAGAGCGGAAAGGGGAGATCCCTACACTCCCCTCCGCAGCCGCCACAACGGCCCCAACGGCCGCGGTCGCCATGGCGACACCACGCGCAGCCCCACAAACCCCCGCGCCCGCTCCCGGCGGCCCCGCGCAGGGCGCAGGCGGCGGCAGGGCTCGGCCCAGGCCTCCGGTAAGGGGCGGTGGGAGGGCGGGGACTTTCTTCGGTACAGCTCGGCCGCGGCAGGGAAGGCAACACCGGGGCTGAGGCGGCGGACAGGCCCCGAGCTCGGTTGTTATACCCGGGGGTTGAGGCCTTCGGTCCGCAGCCGCTGGCCTAAGGACAGGCGGTGTTTGCGGCCCGAAAGCCGGTGCTGGAAAGAGATGGGGCTCTACCGAGAAGACGGCGGTTGGGTTTTATGCTTGTTTTAAAAAGTTATTCAGTACTAAAAGTCTTGTGAGGCACTTTGTAGTAGCTTTCTTGAGTAGCTTTCTATGCTTAAAGAGACAGCTGTGTTTTGTGTGCTCACATGGTTACCTTGAATCTTCTGGAGCTGGATCTTAATCATCACAGTGATCTCCAGTGATAGGAGCCGAGGCAAAGGGTGCAAACTGGAACACGGGAGGTTCCAAGGAAATACAAGAAAAAACTTTTTCACAGTGAGGGTGACACAACAGTGGCACAGGCTGCCCAGAGAGGCTGTGAAGTCGCCTTCTCTGGAGACATTCAGAACCCATCTGGATATGCCTTCCTGTGTCTAGGTGTTCCTGCTCTGGCAGGGGGATGGGACTATATGGTCTCTTGAGTCTCCTTCCAATCCCCGATATTCTGTGATTCCAAAAACTGTTCTTTTAAATGTTTGCCTTCCCTTATCTCTTTGGACTTGGCTTGGCTGACGTCCCCCAGATGCAGTCACAGGTATAATGCTGGGTTTTTAAGAGGAGCAGTAGCACTAGTGGTCTTCAAGGAGCAATAAAGGCCATTCCCTGTAGGATGCTCCCAGTATCTGGTTCTGGGAAACCACTAAGATCTTACCAGTGCTCTGGATGGGATTTTGGAGTCTGAGCTTACATATCACTTTGGATGAGGTGTCCCTGCCCATGGCAGGGGGGTTGGAACTAGATGATATTTAAGGTCCCTTCCAACCCAAACCATTCTATGATTTACAGCATTGTAGATCAGTGTAACTCAATAGCTAAACCCTTGAGCAAGGTCTAAGCAGTAGCTAAAACAGTGAGGATGTCAGTGGGTGATACTCAACTTTGTGGCTCTTGGAAGATTTATCCACTCGCTCTGAAGAGTGTAATTGTCCATGTCTCTCTCTTTTCCAGGCTTATGGTCATCATGGCTGCAGTGGATCAGTTCTACCTCTTGTACAGAGAGATCAGCCGTTCCTGCAGTATTTATGTGGAGGCTCTGGCTGTGGTTGGAGCCTGGTACGTAGCCAAGAATTGCATCTCTCTTGCCTTCAGCACATACAGCACAGTGAAGCTGTATGTCCTTCCCAGGCTGAGCAGCAAGGTTGATCTCGTCAAGCAATATGGAAAGTGGGCCGTGGTCACTGGTAAGAATCATACAATAGT
Source organism: Turnix velox (assembly GCA_013400935.1). NCBI lineage: Eukaryota > Metazoa > Chordata > Aves > Charadriiformes > Turnicidae > Turnix > Turnix velox. The sequence continues at coordinate 31,567 of VZTY01015519.1, forward strand.
TTGGGTTGGAAGGGACCATAAAGATCATCTAGTTCCAACCCCCCTGCCATGGGCAGGGACACCTCCCACTAGATCAGGTTGCTCAGTGCCTTGTTCAGCCTGGCCTTAAGCACTTCCAGATTAATTTTTCCCCAAAATTACAAGGTACACCCAAAACACATATGAGTGTAGACAGACATGCAGGCAGGCAAGATCCATTTTTTACTAAGAGTTTTTCACATGTGCTCAAGTTCTTCAGTAAGGTTTAAGTCATGTGCCTCTGACATGCCTGCCATTCGTTAAGGTTCTGTGGAGCTCTCTGTTGTTTTCATAGTAAATTTAAAACACGTATGAGGTGGGATTGCCAAAGGTTGCTACTGAGAGTCACACATACATGGTGGAATGACTTGCATAGCTGAAGTGCTGCAGTGGATAGCTGTACACTTTCAGAAGGTTCTGTGCCATAAAACAAGCTAGCAGGGAAGAAAACCAGATGGGATTGGATAGTTTAGGTTGGATTTTAGGAAAAATTTCTTCACTGTAAGTATTTAAAAGGCATCTAGATCTGGCACTAGAAGATGTGGTTTAGTGGTGGAGTTGGCAGTGCTACATTAATAGTTGGACTTCATCTTAAAGGTCTTTTCCTACTTAAACAATTCAGTGATTCTGTGATGTTAAGTATTGTGATTTTGAGATTGCTGTATTTAGTGCCACGTGATACTCTGAGAAGGGAATAAAACAGGCAACAGAGAAGGCTGGGACTGCTCAGCTACCTTGGCTTTTTATTTCCTATTACAGGTAGCACAGATGGTATTGGGAAGGCATATGCTGAAGAACTGGCAAAGCATGGTGTCAACATCGTCTTAATCAGCAGAAACAAAGAGAAACTGGAGTCTGTATCTAGAAGCATATCTGAAACCTATAAAGTGGAAACAGATATCATAGTAGCTGACTTTGGCAAGGGCCGTGAGCTTTACCCAGCCATTAAGAAGGCTCTGAAAGACAAAGAAATTGGCATTTTGGTGAATAACGTGGGAGTGTTTTATTCTTACCCTGACTATTTTACCAACGTGTCTGAGGATGTATTGTGGGACATCATCAACATCAACATTGGTTCTGCTAACATGATGACACATATTGTGCTGCCAGGCATGGTAGAGAGGAGGAAAGGGGCAATTGTAAATCTTTCTTCTGGATCTTGTTGTCAACCGACACCGATGTTTACAGCCTATGGAGCCTCTAAAGTAAGTTTGGGTGTAATATTTAGTGGTATGCATTGAAAAGTAGATGTATTACAGGTTCTTTGGTCTCGAACCCATTCAGAAAGGATATCACCATATACCTGAAAGTTTTCAAGGGATTTGTTCAAGTATTGGAGGTAAATGTTCCATGTATGCAGTGAACTCACTGACTTCACCAGTGCAGAAGGCTTCCTAGACCGTTGTCTCTGCCATATTTTGGGAGAAATGAAAAGAACTTTCCCCCACAATTAATTATTATTCCTGAGGAGATCCAGGTGGCAACAAATAGAATGGGGCAGCTGGATGATGCAGGAAGTATGAATGCACATGGGGATATGAATTTACACTGGATGACTTGCTGCTGAATACTCAAAAGCAGCAGTAATTATACAAGGATCATGTCTCAATCCAGTGGCTAAACACAAGTGGTTATTGCTCCTGGATGTGGGTGGTGACCTCTGCTGCAGCCTAACACTTGCTCCTTTTGCCTGGAACCAAATCACTTTTAGCTTTTATTGCTCCAAGGTATAAAATTCCTTGCAGGTTCTCTTCATTGGATTAAGATTATTGTTTGTGTTGCAGTGGTTCTCCTCTCTTGGTTATGCTAACAGTAAAACTACAACTAAAAAAGTGAAAAACCAAAACAAAAAAAAACCCCAAAAAACCAACAAACAGATAAAACCAAGTGTACCAAAGTTTCTTCCTTTTGCTACCAGCATTACTGCAAATCCTTGATCAGCAATCCAGTTTCAAGCCTGGCCTCTGTGCATTGCCAGAGGAGTGGGAGCAAGTTCCTCCAGCATCCTAAGCCACTTTGTGCCTTAACAACATAAGGTGTTTGAATTGGTTGGTTGCTATGGTTTGTTTTTTTTCCTAAAGCAGGCATTAATGTTCTCCCAACATTTTAGTGGGAATGGTGCTTTTGTGAGGCTGTTTGGGAGCAGAAACTCAATTAATTCATAAGCTGAGCCTAAATGGCTTTTATCAAGAGGGAATTGGGTGTGCATGTTTCATTTTGTGTAAGGAAGTCCCAGGAAGTAAGTAAGCTAGTTTCAGCCTTTAAATATATTGAAGAATGGGGCTTCATTTTATATTTTTGACAATAATATGTATAGCTTGTTTTGGAGTGCCCCCAGACTGAATGAAGTGTTTGTTTTAGAGCAAATAAGTGTTTCCATATTTTTTCAAAGCAGGAATGGATTGATGTTTTGTTAAATTCACATCAGAGATTTAAGCAGTTGCTTTGTTCTGCAAGTTACTGTCTCAGGGTTTTAGCAAACAAATAACAACAAACAGAAATGCTGGAAAAGCTTTAAAAATGTGTATTCCTATGGTATTTATTCAAGGTTTCACATAAAACTCTGCCTTAAGATTGTTCTTTGAAAACAAAGCAAGATGGATGTCTCTCTCTGCTTTTGTCTTTCTAGATCTATTTGGACTATTTCAGCAGAGCTCTACATTATGAGTATGCCTCAAAAGGAATCTTTGTTCAGAGTTTAACCCCATTTGTAGTGACTACAAAACTGACAGCATGCTGCAGCGCTACATCACAGAAATCTTTTTTTTTTCCTTCTGCTGAAGAATATGCAAATCATGCTGTTTCTACTCTTGGATTATCCATAAGGACTTGTGGATACTGGAAACATGCAATGCAGGTAACAGATTTCATTAAACTATATCCTGTTGTCAGGAGAAGTAAATGAGCTCTTTACTTTCTTAGGAGTCTGAATGAAATCAGTGCCTGCATCCTGAAAAAGTGCAGTATAGATTGTAGAACTCAAAGGCACTGCACAATATTTTCTCACTGATTCTGCTTTAGAAAATTATGCTTGTGTTTGCTTTTTTTTTTATAATGAGGGAGTGAATCCAATTCCCACAGCAGAAATGGGAAAGAAACAATTTTGAATTCAAAGGCATGGAGTATCTCATTTCACTTTGGGGTGTTGCTGACTGGCAAACATTTCATTGTCTTCTAAGAACTTCTATGAAGAAATTGCTTTTTTCCATCTTAATTTGTTGAATATATTTCTGCTTTGGGGAGGAGTGTGCAGGGAGGAAAGGAAGCCCATGTTTTTATCCTAAGCTACCTTGGAAAATGTCCTCAATGTGTTAGGTTTTCATTTTTGGAGGCAGACTGGGCTCCAAAGTAATTTTATTAAGCTTGATGAGTGGCTTTCTGTAGCATTAGGTTGAGTAGAAGGAACTGAACAAGTGGGGATTAGACAAAAGGAATGAAGAAATGAGATGGGAGGGATTCTAGCAAGATGTGGCAATTAAAGGAAGTATTGCTGCTACTTATTTGCAACAGCTGCCTCTTCAGTCATACGTACTACTTCCAAAATGTCTAAATGTATTTATTCTTAGGGGTTAAGTTTAAGGCATAGGATGTTAAAGCTTGAGAAGCTGTTGTTTTTAATGGAATATATTTTAATCTCCATTCTTTTCTTCTTTTTCCCTTGTCTCTCTGTGCCTCTCTACAGTTCACACTGGGCAAGCGCCTACCTGAATGGATCTGGGCATGGTTTGCATTGTATTTTTGCAGGATTGTACGCAAGGAAGCTTTAGCAAGCAAAGTGAAGTAGGAATATCCAGATGTCCTGTGTAATTAGTGTTATATTCTGATTTTAATGCTGCACAAATGTTTTGTGAACCTTAGGAGGCTTACTTATTTAACAAGTGACATGTAAGTTAGACATCAGAAGTCTGGATCTTCTCTCTGCTCTTGTATTAAATAGCTCCTCTGCTTTCCTCTACAACAAAGACTTGATCTCGTGGAGGTTAATCTCTGTTCACTCTCCCTTCAAGGTAATTCAGCAGGAGCAGGTATAGTTTTAATCCTGACAGTAAATCACTGTATCATGCATAGTGCAACATGTTGTCAGCTTGAAAAATTGACAGAATTTAAGAAATCTCCAAACTTGTCAGAAGTGGGCCCCCCCAAAAATTATGCTGTTCAAAAAGACAATTCCAGTCTATTTTCCTTACAGTTTGGTGTAACTTTTCTGGTCTTAGAATGATGTTGTTTATGGAACTTTTCAAAATCAAGGTGTATGATAAGGTAACATTGACTTGGACTTTGTTTAAGTGACCAAAAAGTTTTTACAGAGATGTATAGGTATTTATTAGATAAACTTACGTTTTCTTATTCCAAGTGTGAATGATTGCAATAACACTTTAAATGTTTGCTCCAGCAACAGAAATGTGGATGCAGAAACTGAAGAAAGCATGTAAATAAAGAAGTAATGTTTTGATTTAGAAACACTGTTTGGTTATCAAAAAAACCCCAAACCTTACTGAGGTATTGATCCTGATTTGATGCTTTTGTTTATATAAATAAATATGTTTATGCTATGTAGTTACTAGAAGTCATCTAGTATCATTTGTGGCTCATGTGTTACAGGGTCTGCAGCTAAGAGTCAGGGGGATTGGACTAGATGATCTCTCCAGGTCCTTTCCAATCCCTGACATTCTGTGTTTCTGTGAAAACCTGTCCTCTTTGTGTATTCAAAACTGCTTCTCCAAAAAGGGACGTGTAATTTTGTCTTCAACTTAAAGGTATAAAATTATGTATTAGGTAGTGTAAATAATCAGTGATGCTTGCTTGCCCCTGGGATTTGGAAAAAAAAAAAAGCATTTATTTTATTTATTTTTAGCAAAGGCTTAGGAAGTGTGAAGCTACACAATGATTCGTTTCTCTTCCTCCTGCTCCTCAGGTGCTGTCCTTAACATCTGCATCTCAAGTCCCGCTGGCTGAAGTTAGACCCACTCAGACATATCCTAACGTATTATATTCTCAATCAGTCTTAGTCCTAAGCACAGGAGAGACATGGAGCTGTTAGAGGATGCCATGGAGATGCCGTGAGGGCTGGAGCCCCTCTGCTGTGAGGGAGAGTTGTGCAGGTTCAACCTGGAGCAGGTCCTGAGGAAAACTTAGAGCCCCTTCCAATCCCTAAAGGAGCTCCATGAAAAATGGGAAGGGACTGTGAATCAGGGAGGGGAGACTTAGATGAGATCTCAAGAAGAAATTCCTTGCTGTGAGTGGTTGCGGCCCTGTCCAGCCGGGCCTTGAACCTCTCCAGGGATGGGGCAGCTACAGCTTCTCTGGGCAACCTGGGCCGGGGCCGCAACCATCTCTGGTGGGAGGTGTCCCTGCCTGGAACAGGGGATAACACTGTATGAGCTTTACTATCCATTCCAATGTAAGCCATTTTAGGTTTCTTCAGGGGACAGCTGCTTACCGGCTCCGGCTAGAATTCCCGTTCACGCTCCGCCATTACACCCTCCCTCCCCCGGCCCAGGTTTCGCGGCGCATGCGCGGTCTCGCGGGGCTCTCGCGAGAACGCTGTGGTAAACAGCGCACAAAATGGCGGCGGCAGGCCCGGCAGCGGCACGGTGAGCGGGTGAGGGCTGGGGGGTAAGAGAAGGGGAGGAAAACTGGACAGCTACGGGGGCTGCTGGTTCCTCCACGGAGCTTCTTTGTGTGGGCTGGGGGGGTAGCGCTGGGCTGCCAAGCTTTGGGGGTTGCGGAGTGGGTAGCAGCCAGGCCTGCAGCAGTTCCCAGTGCCCCTTCCCGGTGTCTCTCGTTTATGGGGCTGCCTCGTCTTTCCGTGGCAGGGACCGAGTTCTGTGAACGGGATGGCTCCCATGCTGTTTGCCTGTTTCCCAGGGCTTCTCCCGGCTGGTTTCTGCGGAGATCTCATCGCTTGGTCCGGACTATTTCCCCTTCAGAGACTAACTTCTAGCCTAGGTGTTCTAGGGCAAGTTGAAGCCCCCGTCCAGCCCCACACTATAGGTTATTAAACACTATAAAGAGGATATTAAACACTATAAAGGTGTGAGCTTGCTATTCCTTTGCTCTCGGTTTCTATCGCATTTCATCATGGTGCTTGCATACAACCTGCTATCAATCATAAGGATGTTTGTTTTGCTCATTAGCGTAGTTGTTTTTTTTATTTTATTGCTATAGGGCTTGTAAATCCACGGAGCGATAAGGCAGGCAGAGCCCAGCCAAGACCTAATCTAATGGAACTGTGTCTGATTTAGGGAGGAAGAGGAAACTTTGTAATCACGAGCAGTTTCATAATGAACAGCCCTTGTGGTGGTGTCAGTCCGCTGGAAATAGAGGGGAATTCTGTCCTTCTTACTAGGAAATACATCAGCATGCTAAATAGAGGTCAATAAAAAATAAGTGAGAGCTGTCAGACATGATTCATTCCCTTGTTGTGCTGTGTGGGCAACTTGTCATTCTCCTAAATGGTGTCAAATCCCTAATAAGGATCCTCTTTTTCACTCCTGGTCACTGCATTGTTGTATAGTTCTGGACTGCTGTTCCTTATGCTGTGGCAGACTGGATTAAACTGTTTCTTTTCACTACTCTCTTAATGGTTTTTTGTCTATTGTTGTCAAGTTAAATGTTTGCAGCTTTTTCTGAAGTGCTTCCCGTACTTTGGAACATAAAGGGAAGAAACTTCCCCTCCATATTAAGAACCTTTTCAGTGCTTTCTTTTAACTTTGCATTAATGCATCTATAATGCCCAAGCTTTATTTTCTCAAGTGTCAACATTGTAGTAACTCACATTGAACCTCAAGAAAATATAAAAGACTTATTTCATCTTGATTCTTGCTTGCAAACACAGGGATTGAGAGTTTGTGTCTTGTCCTTGCCTGCCCTTGGCAGAGTCTCAATTTGATTATTCTTCCATCACTGAGTTACCATTTGCTGCATTTTTGACTGGAAAAAGGTTACATGCTTTTTAAAGTGTTTGTGGATGCTTTTTATCATGCTGTTTGGCATGCTGTTTTTTTTCTCTTGGTTTCCCTGACACAAGGGATGATAGAGTTTGGTTGTCACTATTGCCTGTTGTCAGGTTAATTCCCAAAAGTTCCACATGAGCTCTGAGCAAGCAAGGAAGACATTTGATCATGTGTGAAAAATCACTAAATGAAATGCACAAAAAGCTTTTTCCATATTATTTCTAGTACTAACTGCCAAAGGTATGTGTGTATGTGCTGTGATTTTTTCAAACTATGCATTTGCACAGATGTGAATCTAATTATTTTCTATATTGCCCTGCCTTACAGGTTGGCTTGCAATCACCTTTGCTCATTCTTCTAGGGAGTCAAGTTTGCCATCAGAAATGGAGTACAGGACTCAGCTACCACATTCTGAGTGACTGAATCCTTTAATACAAAATGGAGAAGAAGCGTAGAAAGAAATGAGCCTGTTTATAAGGCTTTACCTCAAAAGACCATGAAATCTCTCCTTATTTTGGTCACAGCTTTACGAATATCCAATCGATCAGCACAGTGGAAGCAACGTTTACTGCAACAAAAATGAACTAGTTTATAAGGAAGAAAATTGTGATTTGAATGTATGGAATTTTTTTGATGAAACCATTTCCTTCTATGACCATGAAGTTTGCAAACATCTGGTTTGTTCTGGTTGTTATTTTACTCTGTGGCAAAAAACACTTTGGTACCAGACTAGGGAATTCCTCTCATGAGGCTCACATATGTCCTGGATGTTCTCGCCTTACTTTGAAAGTGGAATTCACTTCGACAGTCGTGGAGCATGGTAATAAAGAGTTAAGTAGTAAAAAAAACCCTCTAACCATGTGAAGTTCAAGTGTATGTTACTAATTTGTTGTGTTTATGCAATTATAACTTTCAGAGAGTTTCTGTAGAAGCATGTTATCTGCTAAATTTTCTACATTTAGAGATTTTTTTTGCAAAGGGTTTTGGCTTAACTGGAAACAAGATTCAAAGAACAAGGTGGGGGAAATAAAAACAATGTTAAAAGTGGAGGCTGAACACTCAGATGGGCAAGGCAGATCACTTTGGTGTGTTAAGTAACATTGTTTTGACCCAGTGCTATATTTGAGACTCTTACGAATTGTAACCACAAGTGAGCCTTGAAGGGGTGACAAAGGCCATGAATCTCTGTGGGTTTGGTAAAAAAAGTTTGGAAGCAACAATGTGCTTGGAAAAATAGCAAAGATAATTGCAGAGTGTGCAGATTCAAGGCAAAATGTGGCAGGAATTACTGCTGATACAGAAAAGGATATAGGAATAGGTTGCCTTGACCTCACATCTAGGTACTAGTAATGTTTCCACAGCGAATCTCTGTGTGTGCCTGGGTGCTGGCAGGATGTCTGTGGTGACATGTCTGTGCATAGTTAGCTACAGTCATACTGTGGTGAGTGTGGTGCTGGGGCTTAGGTTGACTCTCACATCACTCACTGATCTGGATTATTTGGACCAGCTTCTGTGGATATTGTACCTGGTGTCATCAATTTATGATAGAACTCTGTTTCACCTAGAGGCTACACATCTTCAAATCATGTGTCAACAAACTTATTGAATTGTCGTATTAGGCAGTTATTTGTACTCCTGGATGTAACAGTAAATCTGTTATCTCTTGTCTTTTCACCTTTATATGATACTTTCAATTCTACCTGTCAAAGATTTTTATATTTTGCAGATTTCTTCATGGGGAAAAAAAAAAGTATTGTGTAGTGCAGAAATAAGTTACAGATCTCTAAAAGAAGTAAAAAGTGCCACAAATTGTGATTGCTTTGGTTTAAATTAGAGCAGAACAGTATTGGTCTTTGCAATGTAAACTGCTTAAATATCAGTTCTGATAAGTTGTGCTCTTGTTCCAGAATATATCGTGGCTTTTAATGGCTACTTCACAGCTAAAGCTAGAAGTAAATTTATTTCAAGTGCGCTAAAAAGCAGTGATATTGAGAACTGGAGGATTGTACCTCGCAACAACCCAGCCAGTGACTATCCTAGTGATTTTGAAGTTATCCAGATCAATGAGAAACAGAAAGATGGAGTTCTGACACTGGAAGATCATCCAAACATCAAGCGTGTGACACCTCAGCGGAAGGTCTTCCGATCGCTCAAATATTCAGAGTGTAAGTCATTTTGCTCTGTGTGTGGTTCTGTGATATTTTCTTTGGAAAAGTCTTCTCAGTCTTATTTTGGATCATCAGCTTAGCATTACACAGATGAGAAGTACCCTACAGTTTTTATGTAATTTGCAAAAATTCTATTTTTCCTTTAAAACTGTCAGGGTGCTGTCATATCTGTGCTAAAGTGTGGCAGTGATTCCAACTACACCACAGAAACATTTCTTTTGCAGCAGTCAGTTACCAGAGATCTGTATCCCTAGCAGATAAAACAGATACTCACTCATCTAGAATTTTTGTTGTAACAATATGATAAGCATATTTATATAAAAAGCTAATTTTCTATGATTTTTCTCATACCATATTTTCTTTTATTCTCATTTTGCATAGCTGATCCAGTGCTGCACTGCAATGAAACCAGATGGACCCAAAAATGGCAGTCATCTCGACCCTTGAGAAGAGCAAGTCTTTCTTTAGGTTCTGGCTTCTGGCATGCAACAGGTCGCCACTCAAGCAGACGTTTGCTGAGAGCTATCCCACGCCAAGTTGCTCAGACCCTGCAGGCAGATGTCCTCTGGCAGATGGGTTACACAGGTATGCTTTTGTCCCTTGGCTTGGAACAATTACCTCTTTAAAAAACAAGTGAAGTGTAATTAAAGGCTAATTGGCTCCTATGTGTTAATCTCTCAAGGGATTACAGTTCTGGGAAGTCCAAATAATGCATTGCTTTGAAATGCATTGTGTAATTATGGAGAGCTCTTCAATGTATTTGTGTACTGTGGATCATATTTAGGATCTAGGGTAGAATTTATGAATTAGAATATGTTTTCTTTAAGATCTGTAACTGGCTGACCTTTTAAATTGCACACTACATTAAACATGAAAGTTTTCTTTGGAAAGGTTTGGTGTGAAGCTGAATCAGAAAAAAAAATCCTTTTCTATTGCAGGTGCTGGTGTAAGAGTAGCAGTGTTTGACACTGGTCTGAGTGAGAAACATCCACATTTCAAAAATGTAAAGGAGAGAACAAACTGGACTAATGAGAGAACCTTGGATGATGGTGAGTTACTGTGTAAAATTGTCCAACTATTGCTGGTACTGGCATGTCCTGTTTTACACTGTAAAACTGCCACTGCTGCTGTGTTAGTATACATCTTGACATTTTAAGCCCAGTGACTTGAGCACTTTATATTCATATCAGATTTAACAGGGAGTATCGAGGTTCCAGGGTGGTGTTGTTTAAGTCTGCTTTGAATCTTATGTGGCATTTCATTGTAGCATTTGAAAAATGTCAGGGCTAGGAGATGATACAGAGGCATAAATACATCATCAAAGCAGGTGAAGGTGAGAGCAAACCCTACAAAGCTGCTTCATTTCTGTTTATTCTTATGCATTCTGCTGTTTCACTGTGTTACTTATTTCCAGACATCTGAGGGAAAGCATTTTCCTTCTTTACAATCCTAAACTAATGGTTTTGTCACCATCCTGTTTTTCATCAAGAAACACTGCACTGAATTATCCTCATCAGTGTTCCAGAGAACTTCTTATTCTCTCTGCAGTATGTTTGCATTTCTTTCTCTTGTCAACCCTAGCTTGGCCTGACCATATGCTTTCACAGATTATTAACTGCATGCAGTCTGGGTCAGTGAGTGAGTTAGCAATTTAGTCTCTTTAGAGTTCAAATTATGTGCATATCTTGCTCAGTCTTGTGTGCACCTCCAGAGTTTTATCCATTGTAGTATTTCTTGGCATTGCAGCACCTGCTTTTTATAGCACTTTCTATTAGTTCTCTGCCCACATGGTTGCAGAACAGTAAGACTGGAGCATGGAAAATAAAATGCACATGGTCCCATAAAACTCAGTCTATTTTTTTTATTTTTAGGGGTTGGAAAATAATGTGTTTTCTTGTCTTTATTTTTCATCCTTGACAAAATGTGGTTATTGCAGAGTCAGGGTAAAAAATAATTTAGGAATATTATGTAAAAATAGTTTGGCCTTGTGGCTTATATTTTTCAAGATAATGCTCTTCTTTTGTGATTGCTTTGCATGGCTCTTGATTTCACTGGTATAAATCAGGAGTGAGTATCTGGAGAGTCCCTCAGACTTTCATCATCTGGTTGTCTGTCTAGAAAGTGTTGGAGATTCTGGCCCCAGTGAACCCAGTTGTGAAACAAGAGTTTAAGAAGACTAGGACTGAACCCAGTGTTTATGGGTTGTTGTAAGGTCTGTTAGGTTTTATGTGATTTATGGTATAGGAATTGTTTAGCAGGATGGATCCTTGACAATTAATTTGTCTTCTAACATCTTGGTTTTGTTCTCCCTGTGACAGGTTTAGGCCATGGGACTTTTGTAGCAGGTGTGATAGCCAGCATGAGAGAATGCCAGGGGTTTGCTCCAAATGCAGAACTGCACATTTTTAGAGTGTTCACCAATAACCAGGTAGTAATTTCACTTGTGTTTCAATTTCTGCCTTTCCAGATTAATGCTATACTATCCTTTCCTTTGAGAATATTAGAAGTGCTATTAAATGTTGATCATGTTCTTCAGTAAGTGAAAAGGATGCATCTTTCCATTTAAAAGATGTCTTACAGTTTCCAAATCTGATATATTTTTCAGAAATAAAGAGTGGAAGTCTGATCCATATAGTATTGGTACACTCACTCAAATGTTCTGAAGACTAGAAATACTAGGAGACCATTGTTACTTGTGTTTATTTTAGTGTTGTTTCTTCCCTTTGAAGTCTGTATTGTCACAGAAACACTGATGGTATCTTTTTACCCCTCTCACTTGCATAGGTCTCATATACATCTTGGTTTCTGGATGCCTTTAATTATGCAATTTTGAAGAAGATAGATGTGTTGAATCTGAGCATTGGTGGACCAGACTTTATGGATCATCCCTTTGTTGACAAGGTTAGTGGAAGGAAGTGAAGTGGTTATGTTGTTTACGTCCCTCACATAAAGGTTGGACCTGCAGAGTTAATTGTTTGCTCCAGCTGCTGGCAGTTTCTATGGGGTTTAATTTGCATGAGAGAAATTTTGTACAGCATACAGGCTTTTAGGAATATATTGAAGGAATGAATTAAAAAAAACCCAAAAACCAACTAAAATATTCACAGAGCTATGGATGCTTGCCCTTTTACCAAATGCTGTATATGATGCTTGGAAGTGCAATTCCCAAGCAGGCAACTAAGTGGGCCCTTAATAAAAGAAGCTTAACTGAAGTCCAGCCTTACTTTTTTTCATGGATAATTTATTTAATTGAAAAAATATAGATAGTGTTCATTTAGTAGCAAATTGGTTAAGGACAAGTAGGTAAAAAGTACAGGTGGATGATTCAGTTGTGTGATAAAGAATTTGCTTCTGTATAAGAAAGGATTAAATTTTTATCTTTGTAAATGTCCTGTTTCCCTGAATTGTTTCCCTGTCCATCAGAAGTACCAAGTGAATTAGTTTATGTTTTAAAAAAGGATAAAATCTTTCTCTGTAAAGGGATTTGAGGCATAGAAATTCTTCCCTGTTTTTGTGAGAGCTTCCATTGAATTTTAGTTTAACTTCACTGCTCTCCACAGAGAAGAGGATTCAAAATAACTTGACTTTGGCATCTGGAATGGTTTGTTCTGAGTAGGAGTTTCTCTGTTGGTGTAACCTAAACTACAGCAGGGTTGCTGTTGACTCTGGGTTATTGGTCACATAATCCTAAGAAAGCTTGAAACCTAATACTGAATAAATCAGTGAGATGTATTTTAAAGCCTCTGTAAGACAGAGGGATTGGACTAATTGCTGGCTTGTGTCAGACCCTAAGGAGCCTGCATTTTTTAGAGAAGTCTCTTTTTTGTGGCAAAGCCTTACTGTATATTACTTTTATAGGTATGGGAACTGACAGCTAACAATGTCATCATGGTCTCTGCAATTGGTAATGATGGCCCTTTGTATGGGTAAGTTTCAGTGACCACTTCAAAGAAAAGCAATTATGTTGTTATTACATGTTTTTGGAAGTAGTTGTGCTTGGTAAGGAAGTTTTCCCTCCTCATTTTTGCTGTCAGCTATTTATAGAAAGTGACTTGAGTTAAATTCCCTCTCTCCACTGTTTTTGTCACTTGCTGTAGTAGTGCAACAATTTGTGAAACACTTATATGAATTTTTTCATTGAAGCAATGGAAAGTCAGTGCTTCTGTCTGACATTTCCCTATTAGTGTGAGCATCTTTGAGTGCTCACTTTGGGCTTAAGTGCCTTAGACGGGATCCAGCCAGAATGCTTTGTAGTGTATGTCTAAAATAAATGCCTAAAAATAGATTTGACTTTGTCTTCTAAGTATGTGGTTTGGTAGTAACTGGATTATTTCCTGAGTTCTTGCTGCCTGGAAAGTTGCCCTCACTGTTAAGTATAAATGTATCAAGTAGAAATTTTCGAAAACATGTAGAGGTTAAAAAGACAGTCTAACAAAAATCTGATGGCAGGATTTCTATTATCAGGATAAACTTAAAACTGTCTTGTTTTTTTGGTCTTCTTAAAAATGTCTTTTTTTTTTTGGTCTTCTTCTCAACTTGTTCTAGAACTCTCAATAACCCCGCTGACCAGATGGATGTGATTGGAGTAGGTGGCATTGACTTTGAAGATAACATAGCTCGCTTTTCATCTAGGGGAATGACCACTTGGGTAAGACACTTAAGACCAGCCATATCTGTAGCCAAAATAAGGAAAAGGAGACTTTTTAGAAGCACAATCCCATGTATTTCATCATCAAAGAACAAATGGTTTAAAATTATAAGTCTTTAAGCAAGAAGTGTAATATTCTTTGTGACGTTTCTCATCATTAATCTTGTTAACATTCTTGTTGTAAAGTGTCCAGTATGTTTTTTTTAATTTTCGAAAACAAAGACATGCTTTTGTCCTTTAGTTTAAAAATCCTAGGGTTTACAGATGCTTTGTGTAACATTGCACTTATTTGCCTGTTGACCAGAGGTGTGTGCTTTCAGATGAGATTGCATTGTGATCTTGATAAAGTGGACTATTAGATTTTTCTGTTAGTACTGCATTTCATTTATTAGCCAGGTAGCAATCTGGTATTCATGTTGTCAGTGGTGTTTCATGCTTAGCATAGGTTCTAGAGAAATCATTGCTAATATTGAAACATTAGGAACTTATAGCTTGAGCCATTCTTCAGGTTTGACTTGCTGTTCTGTGATGCTGACCTTGCCTATTATAATTGATAATTTTACTTCTGTATGACCTGCAGTTAGTCTAAATGGCCACGTAAAGCTGAATATATATTAGAGCAGTATATATATATATTTTTATATATATTGGAGCAGTAATCCATCTGTTCCCTTTCACAGGAGCTGCCTGGAGGTTATGGTAGAGTGAAGCCTGATATTGTTACTTATGGCTCTGGGGTGAGGGGTTCTGGTATGAAAGGTGGATGCCGCTCTCTCTCGGGGACAAGTGTAGCATCTCCTGTGGTGGCTGGTGCTGTTACTTTGCTGGTGAGGTAAGTCTTAAATAAGAATTTCTAAAAAGATACTGATCATAGAATCATGGAATAGTTTGGGTTGGAAGGGACCTTAAAGATCATCTAGTTCCAACCCCCCTGCCTTAGGCAGGGACACCTCCCACTACATCAGGCTGCTCAGTGCCTTGTCCAGCCTGGCCTTAAACAACTCTAGGTAGGGGGCATCCACAACCTCTCTGGGAAATCTCTTCCAGTGTTTCACCACCCTCACTGTAAAGAATTTCTTTCTTATATCTAGCCTGAATCCACCCCCTTCCAATTAACATCCATTATTTCTAGTCCTCCCATCATTACTTCATCATTATCTGAGGGTCATAAAAGGCCCTATGAAGGAAATCACCAAATGAAACTAAATTGTGTTTAGCCGAAGGAAAACAACTTATAAAACAGAATCGCTGTTCTTCCACCTGAGACATTACCTTGTCTGACTAGCTTCAGATTCCTTGAAGAAATGTTTTGGATAATACTAATAGTTATTTCCTTGAAAATATAACTGGGAGGCAATGGTACTGTAAAACAATTTTGTCACATTATAAAATAATTTTGAATTACTGAGCTTAATTGTGTTGTAGAAAGGCATCCTGGCCTTTGAGCAGCTGCCCAATATAGGCACCTGTAGCAGATAATTATCTAAGTACTTATAAATTTTATAGGGTTTAGGGTTTTATGGCTGTTATCCGGTTTTCTCTTTCCTTCTTCTGCTTCAGGGAGAAGTTAAGTAATAATGAACTGTAGATCTTACTCACAACAACTTGCTTTTTTATTGCATTTTCTTTAATGACTGCTAAATTTTCTCAAATGACTGCTAAAGCAGGATTTACCATTCTAACAGGACTAGCTAGAAACTGGAATAAAAGCCCCTGAATGTGATGTGTTATTTCATATTTCAGCACAGTGCAGAAGCGTGAAATGGTGAATCCAGCAAGCATGAAGCAGGCACTGATTGCGTCAGCACGTAGACTTCCTGGAGTCAACATGTTTGAACAAGGACATGGCAAGTTGGATCTTCTGAGAGCTTATCAGATCCTCAACAGCTATAAACCACAGGCCAGGTTAATTTTAATCCTTAATTAATTAATGATATACACTATAATCTACTGTATTGCTTGTAAGAAAGCGGTTGAGCAATCTGTGCTTATGCAACAGAGAGATCTTGCACAGATTTTCTGTGATTGTGAAACTTGAATTTTGGTGACAAGAGTGGGTGAAAATTCAGTGTATTTTCTGTGTAAGTTTTAACAGAGTAGGGAATGAAGTGCTAAATTTAATCTCTTTTCTAGCCTCATATACTAAGAGTAGTGTAACCTAGAGCACAATGGAAAAATACAAAATTTAACTTTCCAGAATAAAAATATTCTTGCTGTGCTTAGAAGTTTCATTCATTTAATGAAAATGTTTCCACAGAACTTACCAAAAAAGAGGCAGAGAGAAAAAGATTTTGGGGTAGATTTAGAAAGCAAAGTGAGAGCTTGATAGAGTAACAAGGACTGGCATGTTTTATATGTAATTCTTTCACAGTTACGTACAACAGCATGTTCCTTTGTTTATTGGTTTTTTGGGGTTTTTTTTTTACAAAAATTACTTTCTCCATCCTGTTTTAGTTTGAGCCCAAGCTACATTGACTTGACAGAGTGTCCCTACATGTGGCCCTACTGTTCCCAGCCCATATACTATGGAGGGATGCCAACCATTGTTAATGTTACAATCCTTAATGGTATGGGAGTCACTGGGAGAATTGTAGACAAGGTAAGACTTAGTGTTGTTCCATGTCCTGACTATTAATGTTGCTAAAAGCTTCCAAGAAAATCAGATTTCTTAACTGCTGAGAGCAGGAGAAGATGCAAAATGTTTGATTTTAAAGGACGCACCCAGATTAGTGAGATTTGTCAACGTGAACTGTTAGCAAATTCTCAAGTAATGCCTTGGTTTCAGGGGTGTGTATCATTTTACCTTTGAGAAACCAGTTTGGATTGACAGGTGCTTAGAGATTTCTTTGTATTCTCTGATAACAATTCAAATCCTTTGAATGGACTTCCTTATGGATTTGGTTTTGCTCTGGGACATAAGCAATCTCAATAAAGGATCTGGGGATTATAAATTCCATGGTCAGTATGACCTGAACATACTGACTTACCAAGGTCTACTGCAAAACCTGTTCTTCTACACCAATGATGTTGAGCATGTTGGTTGAGTAGGGAAGTTTTTAATGATTTTTTTTTTTTAATTAAGCTTTAAGTAAGTTTAACTGTAGAACAGATTTGGAAAGTTACAAAGTTAAATTAAGACAGCAAGCCCAAAACTCTGCTCAATGTAAATGAGCTTAATTTCAACATTTTACTGTGAATCTGGTTTAGATTTTAAGCTTGCTTTAAAGAGTATTGCAGCTCTTATCCAACATCATTAGCATATGTCAGTACTCAGACAAAACTGATGCAATACCTATCCATCATAGTGATAACTCTTTCTGTTCCCAGCAAAGAAATTATTTGTTCTTCCCAAGGAATTCTTACACAGGACCTCAAGGTATTAAAACAGGTGCACTCAGCTCTTCAGCTGGATTCTTGCAGAGACCTGCATCTGAAAAGCCTATGGGCAGGTCATTAAGGCTGTCAGGATTAAGGATTAAGTTGGTTCACTGACACAACAGCAGCCTTTGAGGCTTTGTGGACATGTTAAAATTTGACATAATCTTCAGAAAAGCTGATTTGATATTTCTTTGTGCAGAGGAAGAAGGCTGTGTGGCTTTATGACTACAAATGCTGTCTTACCAATGTTGCATGTTCTTCATTTCACAGCCAGACTGGCAACCCTATCTCCCCCAAAATGGGGATAATATCGAAGTGGCTTTCTCCTATTCTCCCGTGTTATGGCCTTGGTCTGGATACTTAGCCATTTCCATCTCTGTAGCAAAGAAGGCAGCATCTTGGGAAGGCATTGCTCAAGGTCATGTTATGATCACAGTGTCATCCCCTGCAGAAAATGAAGTAAGTTCTGTGCCTTTTGGGTTTACTGTGTTAATGACTGCTGAAACTGCTTCCCAATATACCCCCTTCTAAAGGGGTTGCTTTGGTCCCATCATTTGAATATTTTAAGTAATATTTGGAAATTCCAGGAAATGGAATTTATGATCTTTATAATTAAGAGCAGAATTAACTTGGTAATTGGATATGTGTTAGAGTCAGGAACCTTCTCTTTGATACAAACTTGATAATTTCATTTGTTTGTTGTGAATTCTATGGGAAGTGTTTTGAAAAGAGAGATAGCTTAAGTATATTTCTGTTTGACCCATGCTTAATTGTTCCTGAGAAGTTTTTAAGGATTTGAATGGTTGAACCAGAATGCAGTTGTAAAATATTTTTAGGTTTTTATTTCGAGCGTAAGTATAAATTGCAGGCACAAAGAAAATACCATGCTGAGTTAAGGCAGAAGTCATGTCTCCAGCATAGTACTGATGACTAAAAGTGGATTTGATACCTCCATTATTTTGGTCTTTTACAATTTACTGATTAATGCAACTGTGAAGAAAAAGGGTCTCACTGTAGTTTGTTGTGTCCTTCAGTCTAAGAATGGTGCAGAACAAACTTCAACAGTGAAGCTACCAATAAAAGTGAAGATTATTCCTACTCCACCTCGTAGCAAGCGAGTCCTTTGGGATCAATATCACAATCTGCGTTACCCACCAGGATACTTCCCCAGGGATAATTTGAGGATGAAGAATGATCCATTAGATTGGTATTTATCTTGGCTTCTATTAAATCAGTATTTCTTGATTGTGTGTTAATGATGTGGGATAATACTGAGTGCCAGAGAGCTCTGGCCTTCTTCAGTGTGGCATGAGATGCCCTGTCTAAGAAATCCAGGAAAAATTATTGGACTCTGCATGCTTTCTGTGTTTTTTTTTTTTTTCCTATGCTTCTATTCTATGCCTTTAGTGCAGGGTTTTAGGTTTTTTACACACCATGGTTTTATACACATGAAATGAAAAGCTTTTAAAATGCACATTCAGACAATGAGATTTTTGTTTGTCTAAGTGTATTGTTTTTCTTTTCTGTCCTAATTTCTCCTGAAAAGTTAAAAGGGGCATGTTGTTAGCTGCTTCAGCATTTGATTATTAGAAAAAAGGTGATCAATTTGAAAGACTGAATCCTGAAGAAGAAATCCTTTTACCTGTTAAGGGAGACTGTCTTTGGAGCAGGACTCACCTTGGCTGATGTCTTTGATATGGGAATTATCATGCAGAAGAGTATAAGTGAGGATTAGTTGGGTCAGTGACCTAGACATAGACTTTGGGAAAACTACTTGGAGCATGCAGATAAGCAAATATATAGGAACTCTGTTGAGTGGTTATTTACACAGATAGTCCAGTTGAAATTGCTCCAGCTGGCTCTTCTGTGCAGAGAAAGTTCTGTTGCAGGAATTCTACTTTTTAAGGAACGTGCTCAATCTTTGGCTTTGGCTGTATAACTAATACTTCTTTGTACAACTTGGAACCAGTGTCATTTGTAAAGAATTTTGCAGGGAGGAGGTTCGCAGGTTAGCTTTGGAAATAGAAATGAATGTTTTAGAAAGGAAGCTAGGGAATAATCTCTAATTACAAGATTGAAATCAGATTTCTGTATGCCAGATTTAATTGTCCTCATCACTTTTCTCTTTTCTTAAGGAACGGTGACCATATCCACACGAACTTCAGGGACATGTACCAGCACCTAAGGAGCATGGGATACTTTGTTGAGGTTTTAGGTTCTCCATTTACATGTTTTGATGCAAGTCAGTATGGTAAGCATCAGTTCCCTTGTTCTCTGTACTGTTAACTTCTGCCTAAAATTATCTAGGTTTTGGAGTGCCATAACTGCTGTGGGAGCACAGAGAAAAAATCTTGTGGTAGCAGTGGCTGTAGCTGTGCTTATTATTTATATGCTGATACCTAGTTGTCTTGTGAAGTGTCTCTGCAGAAGCTGACTTGGGAAGCTGTTAGAATTAGTGCAGTTTTCTGTCCTCATGAAAAAATGGGTAGGAGCCCACCCCCGAGTGAGTTAGAAAACCCTCTATTCAATCCCGCAAAGGCAGACATGTATGTGCCAAAAGATTTTGACACAAAGTGAGCATCATGTAAGTAGAAGACTAAAAAGGGTCCATTCTGGATTTTTTTTTGTTTGATTTTTTTTCCTTAGTAGTGACACTTTAAAACATTGGTTTTTGTGGGCAGACAAGAAAGTTGGGAAAGTTTTCTATTCAGCAGAATGCAATATCAAGCACTATGTGGCTTATTTTTTCTGTGCTTATCAGGGTAGTTTTTCGAGGCTACGTACAGCAAAGCAGCTTCAGTTTCCCCCAATATTTAACCATGACATGCTCCAACCAGACCCAGTTCTCTTGTGGTTGTGGTAGTTGTCAGTGGACTGTAAAGTGAGGGTGGACCCTCCTGACAATTTTCTAGGTCTAGAAAGATTCTAAGTAGTAATTGTTTATCTCCTGACAATTTTCTAGGTCTCACCACTGGTTTTTGAGCAAAACTGAATGAAATGGTAGCCCTTAAAAAAGTTTCTCTTCTCAGATGCCTAGTTTTACAGTGGTAGGGAGCATCATTCAACACCTTCTCCCTTCTGTGATTCTGTATCTCATTTAATTGGTTTGTTTGGCTTCCAGAATTTGCTCAATGGGGAAGGTGTGTCACTCTGGTGAGATTTGCAGTGTCTGTGAGGATGGGAACTCATTTTTGGGCACAATTGTAAACTGGATTGTCTTCTTTTTCCCATGCTTAGATATTACATCTTAAGTGAGCTGCCCGAGTAGAGCATGTAGACCAGATGTGAAGTAAAATGTGCACTTGTGTTGACTTTTGCTGTGGGTTTTGTGAACAGGAGTAATTGTAGTGAACAGCATCATGTGAACTCTTGTTTTTTGCATTTACACACAGGGACTTTGCTGATGGTGGACAGCGAGGAAGAGTATTTTCCTGAAGAGATCACCAAGCTGAGAAGAGATGTTGATAATGGACTTTCACTTATAGTATTTAGTGACTGGTACAACACATCTGTGATGAGAAAAGTCAAGTTTTATGATGAAAACACAAGGTGCTGATTTGTGTCATTTCTTTGGGATATCAAATGTTGTGGAATTGTCATTTTATGCATCTATTACCCTAAAAATCCCAAATGTTATATGTTATACTTCAGGTTTGTATGATACCTATAAGAAGGGATTTCCTGAAGAGCAGAATTGGCCCTAAGCTCCAGCTTAAGGAGAATAGCATCTGATTTTACCTCCTTGTTAATGTATTCTTCTTTTAAAGCCAAGAAAAATGTTTACAATGAAAAGAAGTAAGAAACTGGAGACTGCCAAATAAATTAAGATGGATGTGTTGTTACTTTCAAGGAGCAAAGTAGAAAGAAGCTGTGCATTGCAAACAGTATTGATGGGTTGTGTACCCATTACTGAAATCAGTCTGATGTATTGTAGAAAGAGAAAATACACCAATATCACCAGTGGTGGCAGAGACCCTCAGAATTATTGTTGCTGTCAGCCTGCTTTGTGTTACTGTTCAGCTGGAAAGATTGTTCTGCAATTTATAAGCAAATAACAATTTATAAGCAAATGAGGAGATTCAATGATTGTTTGTTTTACCCCATCTTAGACAAATAAGACTAAATCTCTTCCTAGCAAATAGCAATTTTCCATGGAACTGAAATGCACTGAGAACTTTCCAGTTGCATGAACTTTTGCTCAGAGCTGTTGATTTCAGAGAGACAGCTGGAGTTAAATAAGGCTTTGAGATGTAGTTCATTACTTAAGTGACTTTGAAAAAGTCTGCATGGAGGAAGACACCTAACTTTTCATTATACACCCTTTAGGAGTATATTCTATGTCCTACTAAACTGTGTAAACACTGTAATTTTTACAGACAGTGGTGGATGCCTGATACTGGAGGTGCAAATATACCAGCTCTCAACGATCTGCTTTCTGTCTGGAATATGGCCTTCAGTGATGGGCTGTATGAAGGAGATTTCACCATGGCAAGTCATGAAAGTGAGTACTGCAGTGTATGGAAAATAGTTTTCTGTGAAAATATTATGGAGTGAGAATCAAGGGAACCACTGGGAATTCAGTTGGAAGAATCTCATGCTAAGATGATTATATCCTTCATAGACTGTGTGAATAATTTTAAACCAGG
Source organism: Turnix velox (assembly GCA_013400935.1). Taxonomy (NCBI): domain Eukaryota; kingdom Metazoa; phylum Chordata; class Aves; order Charadriiformes; family Turnicidae; genus Turnix; species Turnix velox. Next base: position 53,381 of record VZTY01015519.1, read on the forward strand.
TAATACACATCCTCAGTTGAGGATTGGCAGGGTGTGTCTGTAATTGTCTGAACAATAAATATTAGCTGTGAATTTGATGCCTTTGGCTTAAATGTTGCAATTATGTGGAAATTTTGGAGATAGAAAATTAAAAGGGCCTTTTTCATTGGAATACACCAGTATACACAATATCCTGCAATGTTCTGAAAATTCCTCTTCTTGTAATCTTTTGAATTGTTCCCTCTGAGATTAAATGTTTGGTTGGTTTCAAGTGTAAACTTTGTTGTTAGGCTACAGGTCTGTGTCCTTGCTGTTTTTTGACTTTTCTATATCTAACCATACTTTCTTTTTATCTGACCAAATCACATGATGTTTCAAAATCATCTTTTCACTGGCTCAGTTGGGAAGTGTATGTGAAAATGGAATGTGATTGAAGGAGACATATTCTCAGTAGAGCATAAATAATAACTGTTAATACTTCATTTTTCATGGCATTTGATTAAGCTTTTCAATTTAAACAAGATAATAGAATAATATTTTTTTAATTAAATTTAAAAAGTAATTAAAAAATAGTAGCTAATTATCTAAATAAAATAACAATGCCAAGCTTCTAAATGGAAATATTAGAAAGCAGTATGTAAAGGTGAACCTGCAAAAGCAGTGCTTAGAAATGCCTTCTCTATGAATACACATATTGGTCAAAATACACAAATTCAGAGCAGTCCTCCTGGGAATTTTTTCTCTTGTCCTTGTTTTAACAACTCACTAAACTATGGTGGTAAAGGAAGGAGTGTAATTTTTAATCTTTTATCTGCGATTTTGGCCTGTCTTTCAGTGAATTATGCATCGGGCTGCAGTATTGCAAAGTTTCCAGAAGATGGCATCGTCATTGCACACACTTTTAAGGATCAAGGTATGCTCTTCCCTGTCTTTTTTTTCTGTGTTTTGAGTAGAAATTTGCAGTTGATGCACAAGCTACAAAGTCTAAAGGTATAAAAGCAGTAGAGTGAAAATTGTATTGATGGGGTAGGTATTTTTTCATTTTGCCTAGAACATGTCATTGGATGCCTAACAAGCAGCTGGGGTGTGACTCTGTGCATGTTTAATTCAGTACAGCAACATCCAAGGATAAATATATGTATATATACAGTTGTTTACTGTGTTTGCATACACTGCATGGTGGGAGGGAGAGAGTTTGACGGGTATCCTTCTAGACCTGCTCTCTCTGTTGAGAGAGCAAAAGAGCTCTTTTGGTTTGTTTGCTAACCAGCTTCTTACAGACATCATTTTAGTTCCTTCTGCATGTTAGAGCTTTTAATTCACAGAAGATAGAATGGATGGATGGATTTATAAGGTACAAATGGCAGGTTTATAGCCAAGTGCCCTCTGGTTTTTGTTGCCTGTGCCCACAGCAAGGTTCCTGTGCTTTTTGTCATCTTTTCTATTGATTATCTCAGTTATAAGTATCTCACAACACCTCTTTTACCTTATTAGTTTATTACTAAGATATTTGCAGTGCTTTTGGGGCAGGTTTTTAAATTACACTCCTTCAAATAGGATTGGTGCAAGTGTTTAAGAGAAGGTGGAGAAGCCAATCTCTGATCCATGGCAGGGCTGGGCACAGCAAAAGCTGTTTCTAGCTGCTGATTCAAAGAGCCACTGTGGTGAGGGGAGAGTAAAATTTGCCAAAGGTTAAAGCACTGGGGAAGGTGGGGCAAATTCTTTTCTTTTTTGGCTTAAGTATCCTTCCTAAACAACCTTTTGATGCTGAATTGAAATCTGCACAGATAAATCACAAAGGTAACTACAGACATGCAGAGTGATGCAAGCCCAGCAGTCTTTAAAATGGGTTTCCTCTGAACAGCTGCTTTAAATGAGTTAAATCAAAGCCTTTGTACTGCTGCTGCTTACAGAGAGACAGATGTTGTATTTCATAGAGTTTCTCTGTTCTTTTATTAGTTCCATTGTCAGTTTTCTTGCTGAATAGGTAGGAATGGCAGCAAAGTGAGTTGGGGAAGAGCAGTGTGCATTGTGCTGGCTCATTTTTAAGTTATTGTGTCCTCTAGATTTCTGAAAAAGGATTAAAACAACATAAAGAAATCTGTAAGGCAGATCATTTTAATTTTAAACCCATTGTTGAAATACTAGGATTTTTTGAGAATATTGAAGGTAATCCAGTTTATGAGGACTTTTTCTGCTTCTCCACCAAAGAAAAGAATTAGTACCAGTAGGAAACCTCCCAGTCAGGGTCTTGGAGCAATTTAATTTGTATTGTAACATCACAAGGTTTTGAAAATATTTTACATAAATGTGTCAAATGAAAGAGTGGCATTGCTGCATTTATAAGCTTGCAGGATAAGCTGTGTTGAGTAGCGGGTAAACTGCTGTTAATGTTTTGCAGGCTGTGAAATTTGTTTGTTGCTTTGCTTTAGGTCTTGAAGTTTTGAAACAGGAGACAGCTATCATTGAAAATGTCCCCATTTTGGGACTTTACCAAGTTCCTTCTGAAGGTGGTGGCAGAATTGTCTTGTATGGAGACTCGAATTGCTTGGATGACAGCCATCGACAGAAAGGTCTGTAAACTTCTACATGTGAGAAAAGTTACTCTCTTAAGCTGATAGCTCTCCACTGGGGCTTTTACAGCTCCTACCAGACATAGCTGTGTTCTAGGGAATGTCTAAATGCTACAAATTGCAGTTAAACTCAGTTCTGCTGAGCTCTTCTGAAAGTAGCCCATTGAAAGCTGCTATTCCTACAAAAAAATGGCCCACATTAATAGCCCCCTGATAGAATCATAAAATGATAGATGAGAGCATTCCCCCCACCCCTCACATAGGCACCTTGACTGTTTTCCCGTTTCATGAGATTTGGAGGCTGGGTAGGTATTTTGCAAGGAAGGTTTAGTTAGTGGCTTTTTTGCTGCTTTGGGTTTTTTTTGTTTCCAGAAAGTGATGCTTGATTTGAAGTTTTCAGTAGGCCATTAGGGGACCCCTTTGCCTTTAGCCCAGTTGCATTATCAGAATGTTTATGCAGTAAAATGGGTTTATATTTGGAGTTTGCTCATCAGTAATGTTTCCTATGAGGATGTATGTTGATGTTCAGCATTTCAATTGGGATATTACTCTTGTTAGATTGTTCTACTTTGACACAAAGCAACTGGAGTAATTATGTCAGCAAATAGGAATTTCTATTTGGGTTTTCAGAGCATTTGTTTTCAACTTTAGGTGACATATGTGTGTTCTTGTGGTTTCTGTGATTCCAGGCAAAGCCATTCTGTCTGTGATGTTGATCCTTTCAAAACCTTTTTCCAGCACTTTGTCTAATCTGACTTTCAAAATTTCTTAGAGATTGATTTGGTTTCTTATGAAAAATAAAGCACAAGCTGGTTCTTTTCAAGTATACAAAAATAATCCAGAATGTGAGGGTTTTTTTTTACATGTCCACTGAATGTGATCTTCAACCTGTGTTCTCCTTTAGTGGTGAAATGTACAATTGTAATTGTTTTAAGATTTTTTTACCAACATTTTGAAATACTGGGTTATGTAATCCATCCCTTGTATAATTTATTTAAGGTTAGAGAAGCTCAGTGCTTAAGGGAGCTCTCCATCTATAGTTCATTTTTTTTCAAAAAATTTCTTTTTCTTTGCAAGTTCTGCAGTTTCTACTTACCTGTTTTTGGGTGGCTTCCAGTTCCTTGCTGTAACACCAACACAGCAGTGCCTTATATATGTGCTGGAGGTTTTTGAAAGCACGTAGCATAAGAAAAGATATGTAGCTTTAAATTAGGTTATAGAAAATGGTGCATTGTAACCTCTATAATGCTGTTAAATTCAGCGTGACCTGTGAAGCAAGAAAAAGTGAAAGGCTCTAGAGAAATCCTTTAAAATTCGCTTTTAAGTTGTGAGCCAGGAGCTGCGTCCTCTGCAAAGACATCAGTGGCTTTAACTGAGATAAATTCCTAACATTTGTGAATGTAAATCCTTAAAATCTGATTGACCTCTTTGAAAATCAAAGGTGAGGGTTTAAGGGACACCAGGATTATGAGGATTAATTCCCATTCCCAGCCAACTATTCCTGGGGGGAAAAGTTCTGAGAAAAATGGTTTTGCTGTGTGATAGAAATAGCTGCTATGGCATCATCCTACCCCTGCAAATGGAGTTTTTAGAGAACTGTGTTAACTAGTTGGATTCTTTGTTCACCAGGGTAGGTCTGGATTGAGATATTAGTAATTCAGGAAAGAATTAAAATGAGGGGACACTTTCTATTGAAGTGCAAAGGAAAACCATGATCAAGGATGTTGTGGGGCTGATGCCAGCTGCTGGAGGTTCTGTTTTTGCTTTAGCTGAGACATAGCCAAAACCTTTCCCCTTCATTTGTTTAATTTTTTTTTTAAGCTCAGGAAAGCAAATGAGTCATTGCTTTCAACTGAATACACTGCCTTGTTCTTACTTTTCTTTGCAAGGTACTCATTTTATCCTTTAAAAAAGAAACTTCTCTATTTCCTTCTTTAAAATGGTACCAGAACCTCTGAATTTCCTGTGTTTCAACACCAAAAAACTTTGTAATTCTTGCTAGGGCTTGCATGTCCTTGCATAACATGGAAGTCCCATATTTGAGGCCTGATGTTTTATGTCTTAAACTGATTTGGTACACAAGCAAGGACAGTTTAAGGCTGAACAGATAGTTTTGGTGCATTGGGAGTGTATGTGGGGTGTTTGTTAAAAGTTGAATCCTTCTAAAATTTGGCCTAGAACTTCAGAAGGAGTAAAACAAGAGCAAGAAAAACTGATTGCAGGTCTAAATGTCTTAGCAGAAGGATAAATCATTTTAAATGAGGCATAATGTGTATCTTCTTTGGGTCTTGGGGCTGTGACATCCACAGATTGCTTCTGGCTTCTGGATTCCCTGCTGCAGTACACTTCTTATGGGGTGACACCACCAAGTCTCAGCCATTCTGAAAACAGACAGAGACCACCATCAGGAGCTGGCTACTCTCTGCCTGAGCGTATGGAAGGTGAGCACCTTCATTTACAATCAGAGCCTGCAGTGGAGGGAATGCCAGGGTGGAACTGTGTTATGTGCCTGTGAGGTTAATTTGGTGTTTGCTATACAGTGTTCTGGTGTTCGACTGGAAGAGATTTGTCATGAAACAGTTGTGATTTGACTAAGGAAAATGTTCCGTTCATAGAGTAGGAATTTTCAGATGCCCAGTTGTGCCAGGGAGGGTTCCAGTTACTAGCTACAGAGCATGTATAAAGTTCAATCTTTTCTCACATGCCAGCAAAACTTGGATTACCTACCATTGTAAGTGCACAGTCCTAGTTGTTTGTGAGGTACCCTTTAGTTAATTCAAACCAAGATTTAGCTGCAAGTTTGCTTCATTCTGGTTTTGCAGCAGTTCTTTTTAAGCAGAGGTGAATGTCAGTGACTTCACAGTTGTTGGTAACCCAGTGTGTCTCTGCTGTGAGTTGCAGGTAACCATTTACATCGATACTCAAAGGTGCTTGAGGCTCACTTGGGAGACCCTAAACCCCGGTCCCTTCCTGCCTGTCCTCACCTGTCCTGGGCCAAACCTCAGCCTTTGAATGAAACTGCTCCCAGGTTAGTGTGGGTCTTTATTATAGTTATACAAGAGCTTTATTTTTGAGTTCAGATGAAAAATTATTCATTCCTGCTGCGTGGTAATTTGGCACATGGAATGCCTGTGTTAGAGAAATGCCAGATTGCAAAGAAAAAATGATTAATGCCCCTTCAGTTTATAATTCTGATTCACCTTACAGCTACACTGGCAAGCTGTGAGATTTTTAAAATAGCTTCAGAAGCCAATTTGCTGTTGTGATTGAGTGATCCCAAGTTACAGCAAACAATCTTGTTAAATCCACCATCAGTGCCTGCCTTCTAAGCAGCTTACCTGTTAAGAAACTCACCTGCCTCTGGTCTATCATTTGCCACTTAAAAGAGGATGTGTCAGCACACAGGCTTGTCTGCTGATCTGTTAGTGGTAATTTTTGGTACCCTGTGTGCAATAGAGAGCATTGTTAGTAAATAGTTGCCAATCTGTGGTGCCTGAATTTAACTATAGAGACTTGCAAACTGCACAGAGTGGATTATTGTCTGGGTCCAGACTAGGGATTTATCTATAGGTTCTAACTGTCAGTTTATATGTTTCTACAGATTTCCTTGCACTGCTGAAGTAAGTGAGCGGGCACTTTAAATTTTGAATTAAATGAGTATTCAAATTTCTTTTAGCAACCTTTGGAAACATCAAAAATTACTGTCAATAGACCTGGATAAAGTGGCTCTGCCCAGCTTTCGACAGAACCGACCCCAAGTGAGACCCTTGTCCCCTGGAGAAAGTGGAGCGTGGGACATTCCTGGAGGTAAATACTGAAAAAAAAAATTGGATGTCACTGTTTTGATTTTCTTTTTGTGTAAGCTTTCAAAAAAGCAACAGACATGTCACAGGCAGAAGAGAAGCCATGTGTTTGTGTTCAGTTGCAAAAAACTTGCAAACAGTAGTATGGCTGTGTTGTAAAAACATTTTTGCAATGAATAGTTTGCTCAAAAGAAAACATGACATATTCAGAGGAAGATTTTGAGGATTCATTTTGGTGCTATTCAGAGTGATGGGTGTGAGCAGCATCCTTCTCCTTGGGAGGCAAAGTTCCTAGTGTGAGCTCATAAAAGCAGAGCCCAGAACAGTCTGAACAGCATTTTGGGCAAGATGTTACACTGACAAATGATGGTGAGTGCTTGGAAAAGCTCTCAGTGTGATGACAAGCTGCTCTCTTGGGGGAAACTGCTCTTCTAGGTCCCAGCTGGATGCAGTGTGAAGACTTTGCAACTGTGCTTTTCCCAGCCTGAGCATTTAGACCAAAAAGTGCCTGTAAAAACAGAGGGTTTGGTTCTACAACTCCTCACCAGGAGTGAGCACAAAATCACTTTACTCGTGGCATCAGGATTTGGTGTGATTTGTGCAAATTGCTTAGTGCTAAAATTATGGTTGAGTGTTTGCATCAATCTTCTAATGCAGAGCAGGGTTATACTCTCATGTGGCCAGATCAAGGTGGAAATGCTTTGCTGTAGTGTTGACATCCTGTCTTATTTTCACTAATCGGTCTGCGGTTGTTAATCTTCTTGTCTGAAATGTAATCTTATTAACAGCTCTTTTGCCTTTGAACAGGAGTTACTGTTGGATTGTTGTGGTTGGTGGCATTAGCACTGCAAAGGTGCCACAACTCCTACAGTCACTGGTCACTTCCCACCACTTTGTCTTCCCCAGGTATAATGCCCGGCCGGTACAACCAGGATGTGGGACAAACTATTCCAGTCTTTGCTTTTCTTGGTGCCATGGTGGTTCTGGCATTCTTTGTGGTGCAGATCAACAAAGCAAAGAGCAGGCCAAAGAGAAGGAAACCACGAGTGAAGCGACCACAGCTCATGCAACAGATTCATCCACCAAAGACCCCTTCTGTCTGAAAGCTCTTGTTTGCCAAAGGTGACCTCCTCCTACCAGTGTCTCTCCTGGGATTCCCAGCGCTCCCAGTGAAGGTGCAACAAATATGACACTGGTGACTTGCACCTGACATCATCTCACAATCTTTGGTTACTGGAGAGAAAAAGATAAAAGGATTGTCTGTACAGAAAACTGCAGCTTTCAGCAGCCAGAGCCACCAAAGACTTAAATCCTGTTGAAATGGCTGCTCAGTCACTACAATATCCCAAGAGGGGAAGATGGACCTATTTTTTAAGCTGACCAAACTAAAATTTATTTGTTTAGAGGCTATTTTCTATATTTATTGTTGGGGAGGGCGGGGGGAAAAGTCACTTTAAGGGCCTCTGTTAAGGAAAAAAAAAAACAAATGCATTTTGTTTGGATGGAATGCAATTTTCTAGAAGGGTATGGAGAGGAGGCGAGAGAGACCAGTGTGAATTGGTGAGACATACTCCTGCAGTTTATTTTTATAAAGCCAACTACCATGATGTTTTTGTAATTCTTGGTCATGATTTCACCGTTGTTGGTGAAGCAGATTTTCAATAAATATGTTATTATCTATATGAAGCTCAGACAGGGTGGGAGATGGCTCCTTTTTCTGCTGCCAGCCTCACAGCCCAGGCTGTGGAGTAGGTAAATTGTTCATTTCTCTCTTCCCTGGGCTCAATCTAGGGGGAAAAGGTGCCCTGGACAACCCCACGGGGCCATCTGACTGCACTTATGACCATGGATGGTGGTGTTAGACCTTGGGAAGGGCATTGCAGCAGGGAACTTTTCTCCATGTGGCCTAAGGCAAACCTTCCCAGAGGTGGATGCAGATGTGGCTTCACAAAGCACAAGTGTCCTGCAAAACGGATTGGGAAAACTCATTTTGCCTCGCCTGGGGAGTGGTTTGCTCTCCTGAGCCATGCACTTTCTTTCTGAAAATGCACTGGGAGAGGAGACATCCTGTTGCTGTGCCATAGAAAGGACTGAGCTTTCACTTTGGAGCCATTAGCAGAAGCTGGTTGTGACTGAGGTTGGGCAGCTTGTGTCATCACTATGGGGCTGGAGCCTGTTGCTCCTCCTTCTCTGTCAATGCTGACAGGGAAGGGATTTTTGTCTAACTCTACACTGGTGTCAGGGTCTCTTGTAGGACCAGCAGCAGCTCTGCCAGTCATACTGGTCGTGAAGGAGCTGGTACTAAAGGTGTGATACTGCAAGGGCCAGAGGACACTGCAGGTTGCAAAGTCTGATTGTGTTTTCGTTTGTCCTAAATAAGGACTGTCTGTTTGCCACATGGAAAACACATCAGCAAAGTCTTTTCCCCTAGAAAGAGGGGATGGGGGCTGCTGAGGTGACCTAGGAGGAGCTTCTGACCCGTGGGGACCCTCAGGTTGCAACTTGCACCCAAAGAAGTGGCAGAGGTGGGGGGAAGAAAGGGAGCTCAGAGCTGTTGTGCAGGGAAATGCTGGGAGGGTGGACTGTGTCCCTTTGATTTAAGGTGTCCCATCAGAGGAAGCCTGGAAAGCTTTGGTGTGTGTCCTAATGAGGGGGCTCACTCCTCCCTGTGGCAGCACTAATGAGAGATTACAGCCCCCCCCCAACCTTGAAACCAGAGCCAAGCTGTATCAAAGCTCCAGTGCAAGAGCCTTTCCCTGTGGCTGGTATTTTACAGCCCAGTGGCCAATTTCTAAGTCCTAGAAGCCAATTATTCGCAAAGCCTTTGGTGTGCAGCTAATGAAGGGCCGGGGGGGGCAGCTCTCAATGGCTATAAGCCCCGCAGGAGGCAGAGCTGTAGTGAAGGAGGCAGGCACAATTAGTCAGCCCTAGTTCTCCTAGCAGCTGATTAAAGTCTCTTTATCCGTCTTACTGAGATCAGAAGGGCACATATTTGGGAAATCAAAAATGTATTAGTGCCTGGCAGCCAGCACCAGGGTCCTGTGGGCATCCCCCCGGGGCTGGGGCATGTGCTGGGGGGTTGCTGTGTGTCCCTCTCTGTCGGGATGGATCCCTCATCCCCGTGGGGTGCATCCTCCTCCCGGTGAGTCCTCTGCAGCATCATCCTGTTACCCTGGCACCCTCTTTCGCTGCGTGGAGCAGGGCTGGGATGGGAATAAGGTCTCCGGAGGGTGAAGGGTTGGCTTTTCTCTGCCGGGGAGTGCTGCCCCGTTCTGCTCCATCCACCAGCCGGGTGGTCCCCGCTCTCCCCTCTCCGGGGATGCACCCATCCCCGTGGTGGGAATTCCATGGATGGGAGAGCTCCCAGCCCGACCCCCATACTGGGAGCTGCTCTGGCTGATCGTTTTCCCACCACTCCGGAGACAGGGGGGTGATCGCGGGAGGAGTCATCTCCCAGCGTTGTCCCACGGGGGGCTCCGAGGGGATGCCCCCTCCTCCCCTGCCCCCGAGCCGGGGGTGGGATCGGAGCGGAGCTTTCCTTCAGGGGGGTCCCCAGCCGGTTCCTGCCCCCTTCCCACGGGGGCGGGGGGGGAAGAGGGGGGTTGCTCTCCCCCGGCCCGCCCCGTCCCAGACCCCGTAGCCGNGTTTTTTCTAACGTGTTACTTTGATGGAGGGGGGGCAAGAGGGGGGTTGCTCTCCCCCGGCCCGCCCCGTCCCAGACCCCGTAGCCGGGATGGAGCGAGCGGCAGGCGAGGCCCGGCCCCTGCTGCCGGGGAGGGGACCGAGAGCCGGGCTCTCCTCTGCCGGGGCCGTCTTCATCATGCTCAAGTCGGCGCTGGGCGCGGGGCTGCTCAGCTTCCCCTGGGCCTTCAGCAGGGCCGGGGGGGTCGTCCCTGCCCTCCTGGTGGAGCTGGTAAGGGGGGATACGGCAGGGATCTCGGTCCGGTGTGTGGGACCGGGGAGAGGGGCTGTGGAGGGGACTCAGCCCTTTCGGGGAGTGGCGAGGAACTTGCTGGTACCGAGCAAAGGGATAGTGGGGTTCGTCTGCCCGGCTGTTGATGACCCTGCCTTCTTGGAAATGCTCTTTGGCATCCACAGACACCCATTTATCTGGCTTTTTGATCAACCCAAAATAAAATGGGTGACTATTTCCCTTCATGCCCCCCCAAACCCTGAATCTAAACCTAAAATAACCCATCAGGCTGCTTCTGCATCCTTTTGCTGACCCAGGACCACAAGGTGACTCAGTCTCTGGCCAGGACTCTGCTGGGTGCCTCTGATCCAGGGTTGGCGGAGGGGGGGAGAGGGGTGACAGAGGGTCAGGGTGGCATTTGTGTCCCTTTAGGGCTCGCTGGTGTTCCTGGTGAGTGGGTTGGCAGTGCTGGGCTACGCGGCTGCTCTCAGCTCCCAGCCCACCTACCAGGGGGTTGTCCGTGCGCTGTGTGGGGCAGCCGTGGGGAAGCTCTGCGAGATCTGCTTCCTCCTCAACCTCTTCATGATCTCCGTGGCCCTGCTCAGGGTGGTGGGCGACCAGCTGGAGAAATGTGAGTTTCGTTGTCCCCCTCCATCCTGTGCATGCTGAGAGCCAAAGACCCCAGGAGTGAGGGGAAGGTGGTCCCATGTGGGCTGGGGGCAGCTCTGGGGTTTCCTGGGTGTGTGGGGCTTCCTGGTCCTGCTATGCTGTGATGCTCCTGACCCTGTGGGACCACCTTTTGGGGTGCAACTGATCCCCTGCTCCCCCACAGTGTGTGATTCCTTGTACCCCAATGGGACACTGAGTGGGGCCCCACAGCTGCCCCCCTGGTACGTGGACCAGCGCTTCACTCTCTCTGCTCTCTGTGTCCTCGTCATCTTCCCACTGTCTGTCCCCAGGGAAATTGGCTTCCAGAAGTATTCCAGGTACCACCTGGGTTCCTCATGCCCCAACCTGCCATGAGGTGCCCTGGCTCCCTGTGGGATGAAGTCCTCCTGGCTCTCTATGGGGCCATGGGACCCCCTCATCCCTCCTAGGTGCCAGGCAATGGCCCTGTTTTGGGGGTGCTTGTGGGGAATGCCATGGTGGGATTTGTGCTGATACTCTCCCATGCCCTGGCAGCATCTTGGGCACACTGGCTGCCTGCTACCTCACCCTGGTCATCGTCTTGAAGTACCACCTGCAGGAAGAGAGCCTGGGCTTGCCCAAGACCCCACAGCCCTCTAGGTGAGTTTCCCTTCTTCCTACTTCTTCCTGACCTGAGGCTGGGCTGGAAGCACTGCAAGAGGTGGCCCTGAGTGGGTGGTGGGGATCTGAGCTGGGGCCAGCGCTGGTAGGGCAGTGGGGGAGGTGGCAGCCCTCAACCCATACTTTTACCCCAACAATCCCCTCCTCTTCTCAAGAGGTTCCCACAGAATCATCCAGGCTTCACAACTTGCCCCACCTATGCCTCTGGGGGCTTCATGCTGCCTTCTCTTTGCTTCCTTCCCCCACCCCATGCCACAGGGCTTCCTCATGGGCATCCATCTTCAGCGTCATCCCCACCATCTGCTTTGGCTTCCAGGTAGGTCACCCTGTCCCCACTGTCCCCTGGCTGCTGAGGTGATACTGGCAGCTTTCCCCAGCATCCTGGACCATGGGGACATCAGCCCTTGCAAGAGGGTTTCCAGGGTAGGGAAACAGAGGTTGCTGCAGGGCAGGACGTGAGTTCCTTGGGACAGAGGAGAGTGGGACAGACCCTCCGCACTTGGAGGGAAGGTTCTGGGGGTTGTCCCTGCACTGTCCTCCCCCTCATGCCTTGCAGTGCCACGAGGCATGTGTGGCCATCTACAGCAGCATGCGCAACCAGAGCTTCTCCCACTGGGTCGCTGTCTCCGTTCTCTCCATGCTCATCTGCCTGCTCATCTACTCCCTCACAGGTACTGCCAGCACTGCAGCCCTTCACCCCCTCCTTGTCCCAAGGTTCCCTGTCCCCAGGGGGCTCAGCCAAACTCCTTGGGCTCCTTCTCACCCATCATCATTGCCCTGTTGGTAGGGCTCTATGGCTACCTGACCTTTGGTGAGGCTGTGGCTTCTGATGTCCTGATGTCCTACCCAGGGAATGACCCAGTTGTCATCGTTGCCCGCCTGCTTTTTGGCATCTCCATCATCACCATTTACCCCATTGTGGTGCTTTTGGGCAGGTGAGGGTGGGGTTGGTGATCTGGGTGTCCCTCCCTGGCCAGTGAGGCTCTGCTGGGTGCCATAACCCCCTCCAACACCCCCCAGGTCAGTGGTGAGAGATGTGTGGGTGACTCCCAAGCGTGGGGACACAGCAGTGCCCGAGGTGCAGGAGAGGAGGAGCAGAGTGACACTGACAGTGGGCTGGATGGCCACCACTCTGGCTATTGCCCTCTTTGTCCCCGACATCGGCAAAGTCATCGAGCTCATTGGGGGCATCAGTGCCTTCTTCATCTTCATCTTCCCAGGCAAGAGTGAGCTGAGGGAGGGAGGAAGGGGAGGGCTCTCCATTGCCAACACTACAGGAAGGAGGGAAGGGGCTGCAGCAGACCTGTCCTGTCCCTGCTTTGGGGGTGCAAGGACACGTTTGTGGGGAAGGACCTAGGTGAGGGGTGCCACATTGATGAGGCTGAGCTTCTGCACTGGTGGCAGGGCTGTGCCTGGTGTGTATGACTGGGACCTGCACCCACGGGCCACGAAAAAAGTGAGTGTCTTTGGGGCAGGGGGAGGGTCCCTGGGGATCAACCACCTGGGCCAAAGTGGGACCCTTCCAACAACGAGGGAATTGGGGGCACTTGTAGGCACTGAAAGCTGAGGGACATGGGGCTATGGTGGGTATGAGGGATGTGCCTGGATACTGGGGATATGCTGGGGTATCAGGAATGCTTCTGGATATCTGGGATGTGCCTGGGTAACTGGGATGAGCCTGGATAGCAGGGGTGTGCCTGGGTATCATGGAGGGGCCCAGGGGGACATGAGCCCCTTGCAGGGCTGTGTGGGATGGAGAGCTTGGGGGACACAGGGATAAGGGTCAAAGTGGCATGGTGGCAAAGGTGGGATGGCCATCGGGTACTTGGTGGCTGTTGTGCTGGGGCAATGCTTCCTCTTCCTCACTCCTGGCCAGAGAGGGTTGGAGCAAGGCATAGCCCATGTCAGGGGGACCCTGTCCTACTTGGGGGTAAGTGTGGGGCTGTTGGGGTGCTGTGGGACAAGGCAGGGGCACTCAGGTGGGTGACAAAGACTTGGGGAGACCCTTTGGGGAGACCTGCCAGGGCGAGAGCCCAAGAGTGCCACCTTGTGGAGAGAACATGATGAGCTGGAGCATTGAGGACAACAAAGGGACAGTCACAGCCTTCCTGAGACACGGTGATAATGACCCCACAACGGAGCAGTAGCAGGGTTTGGGGGTGAGTATCACATCCTGGTGGCTTTGTCCAGCCACAATGGGGAGTGTGTGCCCAGGGACAGGGGGAGGACAGGGAGGTGCAGACCCGTGTGTCACAGGGATAGAGCTGGAGAGGGGAAAAGGATGGTAGAAAGGTGAAGGCTGGGGCCAATAGGGGGTTTATGCCCCCCTTGTTGGGGGGCATCATGCACAGCCAGAACCTCGGGTGGTCTTGTGGTGGCAGCTGCCAGGCTTCTGACCAAGTTTTGTGTGTTGTTGCAGTGGTCTTGGGGAACGAGCTGGAGGCACCACTGAGGGTTTTGGCCACCTGGCAGGAACAGAGGAGCATGGCACAGGAGTCTGGGATCCTGCTGAGGGGCTGGCAGTGCCAGGATTCTCAGGGACAGCTCTGTACCACCATCACCCTGCTCATGTCCCCTGCAGGGCTGCTCTCATTGCCTGGGGTGTCCTCTCAGTCCTCGGTGGTGCCTTCGTCTGTGGGCAGAGTGCTGCTCTGGCTGTGCTGGGGCTGCTGCACTGAGGGGACACGGACCCTCCATCGTGTCCCCCACCATAAGCCTCCCCCTCCCACACACACCTGGCTCCTCCATTGCTCCAGATACAGCGACACAGTTGGATCCCATTGCGGTTTTATTTGGCATCTCCCTCCCCATTGTACAGCGAAAGGCTAATAAAGATGGACAGGGAATCACCACACACCTGAGGGACCCCTGGGCACAGTGAGCTGGGGGCAGGATGGGCAGCCGGTGCTGCAGAGGCACAGACAGACACACAGACAGATGTACAGACCCCAGGGGGGAGGGAGCTACCCCCAAGCCAGCAAGGCACCTGCTGTCACTGACTGTGGGTGAAGGAAACCCCTCAGGACCATCAGCACCCCATAGAACTAAGGAATACCCCCCCTTCCTTTGCCACAACCCTGATCCTCACCCAGGGACATTCTGCCTCTGCCTCTCCCAGACACAGCCACCCCCTCAGACACCTCCAGCTGTCCCTGGGGACTAGCAGGGACCCCCAGCTTACACACCCAGCCACCCACTCCCACCCCTGCTCCTTCTTTCCATCTCCCTACCCCTGCCTTGCCCCCTCCCCACCACTAAGCAGCCTGTCCCCCTGACACCCCCACTGCCTGTGCCTGGGAGATGTCCATCCACCCCCCAAATCCTGGCAGCCCCTCCCTGGCAGACCCCAAGAGGAAGAGGGGAAGAAAGGAAGGGGGAGGAACCTCACACCAATCCACCCCACCCCAGGGAGAGGGGGAGAGGTGCCCCAGGTGATGGAGCTGTTGGGGGGATGCTATGGGGTGCTGGGGACACACACAGGGGTTTCCTTCACTTTGCACAGGACATGAACATATCACCCCTTCCCCACCTCCAGCCACACAGGGAGTCATGGCCCTCCTGCAGTGGGGACAGGCACTGGGGGGGTCCCCAGCAGCAGTGGTCACTCTCGGCTCAGGGTGCACCAGGCAGCTGTGGGGGAATGGCACCAAAGGGTCACCTCTGCCCAGCCACACATCACCCTGGCCCCTGGCCCCCTCCATCCATCCATCCCACCCAGCCCTGCCCATGATGTCCCCACTCAATGCCCCCCTGACAGTGGAACGGTGCTGGCCACCTTGGATCCCTGTCCCCCACCCCAGAGTGTGACTGCTCTCCTACCTGGCACAGCCACGCTGGAGATGGCCTCAGGCTGGCTCAGTGTGTCCACCTTGACGTGCTGGAAGCTCTTGCAGGTGGCACTCTGCAGGTGCCTGCATCCCAGAGAGGAGGTGGCAATCTCTCCCCAGATCACCCACCTCAGCCCCCCCATAGCCCCCCCAGCAGGGACTGGGTGCCAGTGATCCTGTGCACCCTCCCCTCTGGTGGAGAACCCACTGTGGTCCTGCACAGCAAGACCTCTTGGCTCCATGTCCAAAGGAGATGCACAGAACCCATGTCCAGGTGGGCTCCATGTCCAAGTGGGAGATGTCCAGAGCCCTCCCAAGCCCCCTGTCCCCTCTTAGAGTGACAGCCCCAGGGCAGGCCACCAGCTCTGCCATCAGACAGGGGACAGATCTTGGGACTCAGCAGTTCCAATAACCTCCTTCATCCATGCACCCCTCCCAAACCCAAGCTTTTTGTGCCCCCTCCACTACCTCTTCCAGTCCTCCTCAGTCTCCCAGAACTCATAGACGATAAAGGTGACCCCATCAGGCAGTTTCACTGCGGTGACACTGGCAGAAATGAGGAGACAGGTGAGGTCCAAACCATGGAGCATCCCTCCCTCCCCCTTTGTGTAGGGTGGGCAATGAGGGACCCAGCTCCCAGCTGACCAGGAGGATGGGGAACCCACTCTCCCCCAGCAGACCCCAGCCCATGTAAATACATTTTGGCTGCTGAGCATCACCACATCCCCAAATCCCAGCCCTCAGCCCTTCACTTAGTGGGGTACCCATTGCTGTGGGAGCTACTGGACATCCTTTTCCCTCCCCAAACCCCCCCTCTTTCCCCCATGTAGAGTGGTACTCACTGGAAGCAGTCCCGTTCCCCAGCCACACTCTTCAGGTACTGCTTCAGGGAGCTGCAGAACTCGCCCAGGTGCTTGTGTGACACTGTCATCTCGTCCCGTACCAGCAGGAGGTACTGCCAGACCAAAACACAGCAGCATGTGAGACCCGAAAAAAAAAGTGACACAGACCCCAGTCCCCTCAGAGGGATGGACACCCCGCTGTGACTCTCACCGTGCAAGCCGTGCCCTCGCTGTCCGACAGCCGTTGGTGCAGGTCAAACCACAGAGTCTGGGAAAAGGAAGGGGAAGGGCTGAGCTGCAGCTGCCTGTCCCCTACAGGCTGGTGGCTTTCTGTCCCAAGTGTTTGACATGATAGACCTCCATCAGGGATGATTCTGGCAGTCATTTGTACCCTCACACCCTCCTGTCAGGATCTTCTGCAAAGAGTCCCTGAGCTCCCATCGAAGTCAACACCCAGCTGTCACCGTTTCACCATCCCCAAATTGCCCCCAGGACACAGGAATAGGGGTCTCCACCTCTTCTCAATGCCCACTCGTGCCTACCCCAGCCCGTGGCACACTTTTAATTCCTTTGGCAACCACAATAAGTATTTTTCTGCCTTGAACTGCTGCCTTTTCCCCATTCTGCTCCCTTCCCCTTGTTGAAAATGCAAACCCGGAGGATTTCAGTAACACCTCCTGCACTGAAACATTATCTCCTTTAGTCCCTAGGTGGAGTAAGACAGCCTCTGCAAGAGTTGCCTTCTTCCTTATGCCTTGTTTCAATCAACTCTCAGTTAATCATTCTACATCCAACAACTGATGTCAGCCCATCAGGAGAAAAGTCCTCTAATCCCCATCACCACCAGCAGCAACCCAGATCCTACCCATGGTCCATGGGGGGTTGGAACTAGATGATCTTTAAGGTCCCTTCCAACCTAACCCGTTCTATGATTCTATGCTGCAATGATGGTCTCTTGGTGCTGCAGGGACACCCAAAGGACAGCCCCAGGCATGTAAATTCTGTCCCTTACCTTGTCCTCCAGCCTGCAAATCAGTTCAGCCAGCCTGTTGATCTGCCCCTCCAGCCCCTCTGCCTTGGCATCAGAGGAACCTGTAGGAAGGCAGGAAGCAGAGAGAAAAAGAGGAGAATGAGGGAGGACCTCATTAATGTTTATAAATATGTAAATAGGGTGGTGAGTGTCAGGAGGATGGAGCCAGGCTCTTCTCAGCGACCTCCAATGATAGGACAAGGGGAAATGGGTACAAGCTGGAATACAGAAGGTTCCAGAGAAATGTAAGAAAAAACTTTTACACAGTGAGGGTGACAGAACACTGGAACAGGCTGCCCAGAGAGGGTGTGAAGTCTCCTCTGGAGACATTCAAAACCCATCTGGATGAGTTCCTGTGTGACCTGGTCTGGGTGTTCCTGCTCTGGCAGAGGGATTGGACTAGATAATCTTTTGAGGTCCCTTCCAATCCCTGATACTCTGTGATTCTGTGAGATGGAGTAAGAGGCACACATGGGCACCCCTGGGATCTCAGCTGTCTTCCTGGGAAGCTGAGCATCACCTCCGTACTGCCACTGGGACCACAGGTCCCTTCTCTAAGCACCCTGGGCCACCCCAGGCTACCAGCAGAGCTGTGAAGAGACGTACCAGTCTGAAAGCTCTTCCCATACTCCCTGGGGACCATCCGGCTGCTGGGAGAGTAGCTTGGCATGGGGCTGTCATACCAGGTGTCCATCAGACCAGCCTTGCTGGAGTATTGCCTGCAACCACAGAGAACACAGGCTAGGAGGGAGCACAGAGCAGGGTATGTAAAGCATTGGAGCATCCTTTGTCAGCATCATGGAGCATCATGGACACCAGATTCTAGGGAGACCAGCAGTGGCCACACAGTGTGCTCAGGCAGTTCAGGCTTCCATCCCATTCCCTCATTCAGCAGTGAGTAGGGAACATCTGTCTGTATGTCCTTACAACAGACTGCAGCAATGGTTCTCCTGGAGAATGAAGACACATCCGCCACAGCACCTTCTCTACTTTGCTTCTTCCTCTGGGGCTACAAAGCTCATCCTTCAACACCTCTTGGAGAAGAGGAGGACTTTGTCCCTCTGCAAGCCAGAGAGAACACTAAGATCTGGAGTATTGTGTCCAGATC
>VZTY01015522.1:0-10622 GCA_013400935.1 Turnix velox
AGATGCTTCAGCCCTCTCATCATTTTAGTAGCAAAGCTCATCATGTCAGGCAAGAAAATTTTGGTTTCTTCACCACGGAAATTAAGAGATGGGAGGTAAAAAAAAAAAAACCCAAATGTTTCAGACCACCTACTGCATATCTAGGCCAGTGCAGAGGAGTATTCCCCACAGGTTCCCAGCTCACTGCTGAATAATTACAGCCAACAACGTGACTTCACCTTTCCCCAGGAGCCAAATCCCAAATCCTCCTCCCACAGCCAGCTCCAGGGAGCCTAATTCCAAATCCTCCTCCTCCAGCCAGCTTTGGGGCTCCCACAGACCCTTCCTCCCCTCATCTTGGGGACACAGAAGCTGTTCCTATTGATGCTGTGGCTTCCCCCCCAACCCAAGCCCACCTTCCAACACAGATGTCAACCTCTGGGATTTATTCTGTCCCATTTAATGGAGAAGGAAGAGATCCTAATTAGCTGAGTGGCAGGGGCACATGAATATTAATGCCACCATCCAAACTAATTTCCCCAATTAGAGCTGTTACAGCAGCTCCATTACAATTCATAAAGGCAGGATTGATAGGAAGATGATTTTTATGAAGAGAGCAGCCAGCAAGTGCTAGTAGAGCTCTCTCATGCCATGGATGACACTAACAAGGTTAGAAACTTTTATTATTATTTCATACAAGGGGAAGAGGAAGAGAGATCTGTGAATGTTTTAAGGGTAAGGAGAGTTTTTATCATTCAGTCAGAAGAAATTTCCCACCCTGTTCTCAAGCAGAAAGATTCCAACCAACACCTGATGTTTAATTCCAAGCTTTAAATACTCACTGGTGGTTGTGTCCATCCTTTACACTGACCCTCTGCCTCAAACTTTAATGATTTGAGGTCATAAAATACACACAGGGCTTCCTTCCACAGGCAGAACATGGGGAATTTTTTCACCTCTTGCTCCTAAAGCCTCAATTTAACAAGGAGAGAGACAGAAAAGTCCATTAAACCAATGAAATCATCCCCAAATTGGGATCTTTATTCTCTCCCTAGGGTTTCCTATTCATAGTCCCCTTTTTAAAAGTGTTCAAACCAGTGTATGAAATGCCTGATTGATTATATGAAGCTTAAAAGCACTTTGATTATGCATATAGCATTGCATTTCTGTAAGTATTTCCTTTTGTAATGTTTTTTTATTATTTTTTGACACCCCCCTCTGCAAAAATTGCCCATAAACTTGGAAATTATACAGCTAAAATCTACTGAAACTACAAAGGACTCAAAAACCATGGGGAGAAGAGAAACATTATGTACATTTAATTTCATGATCAAGTTATTCTGACTTGGAATGAGGCTAAATAATCATTTCCAAACTGGAGATGGTCATGGATTTGCAACAGCCCACCAGGATTTAGATAAAAAAATACCTTAAATATGCAGATTTTATGAGGTTCACAGCACTAAGGAGACATCACCAAGCACACAATACTCAAATCACAGCCTCAAAAATTCAATTTGCCAAGAAAATAAGCTTTGGGGAGGGCAGAGAGTTCTTTCCAGCCCTAAACCACAGCTCAAACCCCCCCTCAGCCCTTCCTAGGAGAGGAGAACATGTTTAACTTTAAAAAAAAAGTTTAAAAAAAAAAAAAAAGCTTTAAGAGATACCACAGAGTTTAAACCAACTAAATCTGACCTTGGTACTCCCAACTTTTCCACCACAGCAGAGGAAGCTAAAAATGGAACCTGTGTCTCTGAGGTTGTGCTTAACAAAGACCTGTTATATATTTCAAGGGAAGCAGCAACTCAATTTAATGAACAGCGAGGCAAAACACAGGCTCTGGGCTGGAATTGGCCTTCCTGTTGCTTATGGTGCATGAAAACAAGGGGAAATAGGATGAAGAAAAAAAACCCCACTGGTACCAATCAACAGAGGAAGCTTGGTTTTAATATAAAAAAAAGAAAAAAAAGAGAAAAAAACCCCATGGATCAGGCTGTTATGGACCAGATGCCAGCCTCGCTGAAATTATACAGTATTTGATATCCCCTAATGGTTTGCAATTTGGGAAGAAAACAGCAGAAAGACGTGCAGGAGAGGATGGGGGAGGTTTTTTCACTCTGCTTCCACCTGCTGGTCGCACCACCAGCATTTCTCATCCAGAGGAGCACAGAGGATGGAGCTCCAAGGACAAGGGAGGGAGTGATGGATGGGTCCTATCCCTGGCCAAAGCCCCTCGCTGACATCCCCAGCATCCAGCTACTCTTTTCCCTTCAGAAAAGCAGCCAAAATATCAAGTTTTGCAGCGATTTTCTGAACCACAACACATTCATTCCCTTGGCAGCCTTGACAAATCCACTGGACACAGCCCCATGATTTCTATGGCAATGCAAAGAGATATTTAGCAAATAATAATAATAATCATTATTTGGGTGAAAAAAAGGGTTCAGTAAATTTCAGAAGGAGGTTGTTAGGGGTTTTTTTTTTGTTTTCTGGGGTTTTTTTCCTCCAAAAGGGACACTTGCTGAAAACTGGAATGCTCTCATCAAAATTGTTCCTAGAGATAATTACTCTTAATGATTTTCATCCAGCTGAATATTGAATTAGGGCCAAATTCTGGCTCCATGTGAACTCAAGCAGACTATTTGGGATTTTAATGTATACCTAGCACATTTGAACATCATCAAAAACACCATCACAACCCACCTCTGGGGGTACCAGCCCCCAGGATGCTGCCCAAAAACATGTGGAGGCCACACTGAGATGAGACCATCTCCATCATCTCAAATAAACCTTATTTTCAGATTATATGGTCCTATTTCACAGTGAACTGGGATAAAAATAAAGCAGATCCTGAAACACACCTCAAGTTCAGCCCTACAAGAGGGCAACAAAACTTCTGTAACATTGAAATGCCAGAAATAAGGATGCAGGAACACAGCATCTCCCTGCCTGAGGGCCACAGGGTCATTTTTTACCCCCCCTCTCTGCCAAACAATGAGAATTACAAGTGGAAAACTGATGAAAACCTCAAAATCCTTTCCACTTTCTGAAATACAACCCATAGGAGGTCACCAACCTGTGCTAAGATCAGGAATCTGAACACCTCAAGCTGCCCTGGAGACCTCAGCACATCCCACTTCAGTGCTTAGAGGGCAGATCCCCCCTTCAGCATCATCATCTGAATGTCCCACCATCAAAAAGCATCTCAAAATCCCTTCTGTACACAGAGGAGGACCCATCTCATCCAGATGTGGTTCTGAAGGTGCTCAGCTTGAGACAACCTCTGGAGCAAAGCAGTCCCAGTGCCTGGGTACCAGTCCCTGGCAGCACTAAGACTTTATCAACTATTCATAGAGGTCCTTTGCCAAATGTCTCTCTCTCTGCAAGAGTGGGAAGCATCAAAAGCAACTAAGTGATGTGCTCCAGCTACTCACACGGGCCTCTCTCTCCTGCTCAGCATCAATAATTCAATGGAATTGTGCCACAGACAGACAAAAAGGAGCAAGAAAAAAAACACTGCAAAGGGTTCACAGAATCACAGAGTGTCAGAGATTGGAAGGAACCTCAAGAGACCATCTAGTCCCATCAGGAACACCCAGGAAAGTGTCCAGGTGGGNCATCAGGAACACCCAGATTTGGTCCCACAGGAAAGTGTCCAGGTGGGGTTTGAATGTCTCCAGAGAAGGAGACCCCACACCCTCTCTGGGCAGCCTGGGACACTCTTCTCTCACCCTCCCCCTGACAAAGTTTCTTCTCCTATTTCTGTGTTCCAGCTGCACTCATTGCCCTGAATCCTATCACAGGAGGTCACTGAGAAGATCTTGGCTCCATCCTCCTGACACTCACCCTTCCTATATTTCTAGACATGAATGATGTCCCCCTCATTCTCCTCCTATCCAAGCTGAAGAGCCCCAGCTCCCTCAGCCTTTCCTCAGCAGGAAGATGTTCCATCCCCTTCATCATCTCTGTGCTGGACCCTCTTCAGCAGTTCCCTGTCCTTCTTCAACTCAGGGACCCACAGCTGGACACAATATTCCAGATGTGGTCTCACCAGGGCAGAGCAGAGGGTTATCCTGCAACAAAACTAATTTAATAATGTGAAAAGACCACTTCAGAATGAGCTTTGTCCAACCCTTCAATCAGCAGCTTTTATTTGCTTCCTGATTTATTTTTATCTTTAAATAAAGTGACAGACTAATATTATTTATCCCACCCCAAACACAAAGGGGACTGGTTGCAGCAGGAACCATTGTGGATCCAGCAGGATAAATTGTGGAAGGGGTGGCATTAATGGGAGACAAGGATAGGGATGAGCTGGAGCTTGAGTTTCCTTCTCATAAACCCAAGCAAAGCAGCAGATTTCCAAGAAGTAGAGAGTTATAAATCAAATATCATCAGCAGTGCACATCTGGGTGGCAACACACAGACTCCTCCTGCCAGGCTCTGCAGTTCCAGCCCCATTTCCAGCAGCTGATACCAAGAACAATGATGGTCTTGCACAGAAATTGCAATTTTCTTGTCATCCAACAAGAAAAATTACCAAAAAGAGTCATTTGCATCTTCTCATCAGGAATTATCCCCATGTACCAGTCTGCAAATTCAAACTGCCAACCCCATAGTGGGACCAGCAGGTGAAATAATGGAGAGATGCTCCAGTCCCTAAGCTCTCTGATGTGGAAGGAGAGAGGAGGAACCACTTCCAGGGCATGACAGGGAGAAGACAAGGCATTTCTGGTTCTTCAGCTGGGGAAGGGGCTGAAAAATGAATTTTATTCTCCCAACTCTTCTTATCCTACAGTCCTGCTGCAGCTTTGAGAAATAAAAGTGAAAAAAATTCTTCAATAAGAATAAACTAGCTATATTCAGACCAAAAACCAGCACTGAGAATGCTCTGTAGCCTCAGTCATGGCTCTCTTCATGTTCCCCTTTCCTACTGAGGACCAGGTTTTTGCTTCTTTCTAAGCTTTTCTTTCCCTGGGTTTACCTTTAGAGAGGTTTCCTGCATTTCCAGACCTCCCATATTTCTCTGCTCCATATCCCTGCTCCATCTGGCACTCCCAACACCTTCCCATTGAGATTCACCTGGAACCAATCCAGCAACAGCTTCAGAAATACTGAAGCAGATGCTTCAGACAACATCTCTTCCACCTTTTGCACTCATGGGGGAGGAGGGAGCTGTCAGACCTTTCCCTGCCCTCTCCTCTGTTAAAGGAGGGATTTGAACTCCTCAGATCTGAAGCAACCTCCACCAGGCACCAAGAGAGTCCTCACAGCTCCTGGTTTTGTCCTACAACCTTCTCTTCTCCAGAATGAACAGCACCAGCTCTCTCAGCCTGTCCTACAGATGGGATAAACTTCATTAATCATCCTCATGACCCTCTCCAACAGCTCCATCATTTTATTCCAATTCCAATTTTATTCCAATTATCTACTGCCACCACCTCTGACAGCCACCAATATTGTCTTCTCCTTCACCCCATAAATGTCCCAAATGCCACCAGGCTAGTGATTCTCCCATCCCTAGCAACCTCCCAGAGCTGCAGCTGGGGCTGAGGACAGTCCAGAGGTGTCACATGGACCCTTCTTGGTCATTAATGATCCTTGATGTGCAGGGTATGGCAGAGGGTCCCCTCCAGGTTCTTACATCCACCTCCATGGGCAGGAGGAACAGCTCTGTGATGCCACCTTGGCAGATGCTTGGCCCAAAACTGGGTGGAGAACCACAGAATGACAATTACAATCACTTTGGTAATTACTGATTTGCTTCTACACCCTCAACAGCAGNACCATACTCTCCTTTGGTTTTTTTTCCATCTCCATGATTTCTGCCCACCCTTCAGGAGGAAATTGGCTTCTCCCCCTGCAGGGGGCTACAGAAAGGCTGGGGGAGGACTTTTGAATAGGATACATGATGGAAGGACTTGGAATAATGGATGTAAATTGGAAGAGGGGAGATTTAGGATAGAGAGAAGGAAGAAATTCTTTGCTGTGAGGGAGGTGAGACCCTGGAAGAGGTTGCCCAGAGAGGCTGTGGATGCCCCCTCAATCCCTGGAGGTGTTTATGGCCAGGCTGGATGAGGCATTGAGTAGTGGGAGGTGTCCCTGCCCATGGCAGGGGGTTGGAACTAGATGATTTTTAAGGTCCCTTCCAACCCAAACCATTCCATGATTTATTCCCCACTCTCAGTGGGGTGGTGAGACCCAAGTCTATGGAACCACCCCCTGGTCATCAAATTCCCCCTCCAGCCAAGCAAAGATGAGCAGGAGGATCCATTTCTGTTCTCTTTGCAAGCTTTGAGCCATTCTCTGATCTTATTTTGCATCTTGGGCAGGGTTTGGAAAGCAGAGAAGTTTTGCTGAGGGACAGAAAGAGCAAATTAGAAACTTCAACTAATTTTAACACCAGGCAATGAGAGGATTGGAATTAAATTTTCTTTAAGGTCCCTTCCAACCCAAACCATTCTATGAAGTCCAGAGATACCTCTTCTCACACCAGCAGCTGCCTGGGCTACTCTAAGATGTGTGAATGGGGCATCATGCATTTAAATGCTGAATTAAGCTCAGAGAAGAAAGGGAAAAAAAAATAAAAATCATCTTTGGTTTACAGTGGAGAAGACAAAAGGGCCATAAAAACCCTCCTTCACACCAAGTTCTGTGGGAAAACGCCTCACACGTAATTAAATGATACAGTTAATAAAAGCCCAGCATCAAAGGGAAGGGAAAATAAAGGTTTGAAGGCAAGGAAAGAAAAAAAAAAAAAAAAAGAAAGAGATGTTTTCAGATCTGATTTCAAATCCACGCTGCACAAACGAGAAAGCAAATCTAACAGAATTATTGTACTCTATAATTAGGAGAAAATGAGAACAATCTACTTATCACTAAACTGCGTTTTTTAAACAAAACCAAAGTAAAAAAACCCCCACACTTAGAATGAAAGACACATTGATATAAAGACCATAAAAGCTGAGTTAATCACAACAAACCACAGTGGAAGAAGGTTTTAGCTGAGATGTCCTGCTTGGCAAGATAAAAGCACAAGTGTCCCAAGAAAAGGGAGGTGTCAGGGATGGTGGAGGGGGAAAAAAGTAATGTCCCACCATGGGCAGGGGGTTTATTCCCAGCAAATCTCTTGGTTGAAGGATCCCAGTGGGAGTTTATAGGGCAGGGGGATCACTGCTGGGCTGCTGCAGCTCCAGTTAATCCCAGCCCTAGGTCTGGTGTCTCACCTCCTTCAGGATACAGGAGCAAAAATGAGCTGGGGCTCATGGCTGAGGGTTATGGTTTCAATATAGAGAATGTGCAGGTCAGCTCCTGCTGTCCACAAGTTCATGCAGTGGCTGGGACTTGCACCATGTTCTGCCTCACTTCAACTTGTTGTCCCAGAGGAAATAAAGTCAGTGGTAAAATTTAAGCAGCATTTTTTCCTCCTCAAGCCCTGCAAAGGGTTCCCTAAACAGACCCTATAGGCTGAGGGCACTCCCTGCCCTAAATTCCCACTTCAAGGTAAGAAATGAATATGCAAAGGTATAATTTGCCCTTAGATAAATAAAGAAATAAAAACCCCAAGAAGTTAGCAAGGTGAGTTCCCAAAAACTTCCATTTGGCACCCATTCTCTCTGCTCCATAAATTTAACAAGCCAATAAAACTCCTTTTATGACAACCTCAGAATGCAACTGCCCTCAAAATCCAGCCAGGGCTGAGCTCCATGGCCCCCACGAGCACCACCAGGAGCCAGCTGCAGGTTTGAGCATTTCCAGCCCAGATTTAAGCCAAGCAGAACCTTAAAAACAATTCCAAGACATAAAAATTTATGAAGTAGCTGAAATAATGCTCTTTGGGCTGGATTCTTCTTTCAGAAGTCACCATTGCCACTGAAGCACCAGAAGAAATGCAACTAACCAAACTAAAAACACCCCAAATACCTGATTGAACCAAAAGCCACCTCAAGGGAGGGGATTTTGCCCCTCTACTGGGCTCTGGTGAGACCCCATCTGGAGTTTCTGTGTCCAGTTCTGGAGCCCTCAACAGAAGAAGGGCATTGAGATGTTGGAGCAGGTCTAGAGGAGGCCACCAAGATGATGAGAGGGTTGGAGCACCTCCCTTCTGAGGAGGAGTTGGGGTTGTTGAGCCTGGAGAAGAGAAGGCTCAGGGGGAACCTCAAGAGGAGCTTCTCAATACCTAAAGGGGACCTATAGAAAGACTAGAGAAGGACTTTTTGATGGGATATGGGATGACAGGACTTGGAGTGATGGATGCAAATTGGAAGAGGGGAAGAGCTTTTGGAGGTGTCACAGCCCAGAGGTGCCACAAGGACCTTTCTTGATCATTAATGATCCCTGATGTGCAGGGTATGGCAGAGGGTCCCCTCCAGGTTCTCACATCTACCTCCATGGGCAGGAGGAACAGCTCTGTGATGCCACCTTGGCAGATGCTTGGCCCAAAACTGGGTGGAGAACCACAGAATGACAATTACAATCACTTTGGTAATTACTGATTTGCTTCTACACCCTCAACAGCAAATAGTTCTGTCCTCACACTTCCCAGTGAGGCTGTTCTGCTCCTAAAGAACTTTTGGATTCATCCCAATGAACCACCAGAGGCACCATTCACACAGAATTCACTCAGACCATCCAAAACCTATTTATTTAACATATTCCATACTCTCCTTTGGGTTTTTTTTTCATCTCCATGATTCCTGCCCACCCTCCAGGAGGAAATTGGCTTCTCAATCCCTGCAGGGGGCTACAGAAAGGCTTGGGGAGGACTTTCTGATAGGATTCAGGATGGCAGGACTAAGAATAATGGATGTAAATTGGAAGAGGGGAGAGGTAGGCTGGAGAGAAGGAAGAATTTCTTTGCTGTGAGGGTGGGGAGACACTGGAAGAGGTTGCCCAGAGAGGCTGTGGATGCCCCCTCAATCCCTGGAGGTGTTTAAGGCCAGGCTGGATGAGGCATTGAGCAACCTGGTGTGGTGGGAGGTGTCCCTGCCCATGGCAGGAGGGTTGGAACTTGATGATATTTAAGGTCCCTCCCAACCCAAACCATTCTATGATCCTTACAGGATGATTTCTCCACCCATCCATCCATCATTCACCCTGCCATCCTACAGGAGGAGGGCTGTCACTTTGAAGTCACCACAAAGCCTCCCCATTTCCTTCTGCTGAGGTGTGGAGCAGGGCTGGAAGATGCAGAAGATGCTCTCCCAGCTGCAGAACATCCATAATGCAGCACACAGCAAAGCCAAGCAGGGCTGGGGTTGGCAGAAGCCATGGCTTTATCTCCAGCACACACAGCCTTTAAGATACGTCAGAGCAAGGAGAGAGCTTTTTTGATATATATTTAATTGCCAAACTCCAAAAGAAAAAAAAAAAAACAACCCAAAAAAGCAACCTGAGGTGAAGAAGATGAGAGATTGGGTCTGGGAGAGCTGAGAGAAATGCAAAGAATTATTCACTTTTCCCCTCCTCCCACCACATGGGGCATTTCTGCCATCACCTCAATGGAGGAGAAGGATGCTGAAGTGGAAAGGGGATGCTCTGCACCCATCAGAGCCTGGAAATTCAATTCCTCAACAATGAGGAGAGGGGGAATTCTGTACCATCACGTCCACATTCAAAGCAGAGCAAGATGATAAAAGGAGAGAGGGAGAAGCAGAGCAGAACCATAAGAAGGTAGAACTTTTCCCAAGGCTGATTGTGGGGATACTGAATATTGATGCTCCCTCACTTTCAGCAGCCACCAGAGCCCAAGAATCCTCCCCTTGGCCCCAGCCAGGAGGAGATTAAGCCATAAAAGTACTAAAAAATAAAAATAAAAAAAATAATAATACATGCTACAGATTTCTGGCATCAATGAAAGGACTGGATGGATTCACAAATCTTAGAGGTCTTTCTCATTGACTTTGCCCTAAAATCTGTGCAAGTCTTTTTTCCCCTTCTCCTGAGCAGTTTTTTTTCCTTTATATAACTCAATTTTGCAGAAAAGGAGTAATTTTCTTTTCCCCAGCATGCAAACTCAATACAGGTCACCTCAAACTGCATTGAACCCACTTGAGAAACACCACATTGGGCTGGAAGAGACAGCAGAAAGGAGAAGCAGCCCCTTGGTGATGTGGGGAGTTGCTGCAGAGCTGAAAAACACACAATACTTTATTTTCCTCTTATTCTTTTTGCTAATGAAGTTTTCCCTCTGAAACTTAGACAATAAAATAATTATGATGCTTGAGCAGGTCCAGAGGAGGGCCAGGAAGATGGTGAGAGGGCTGCAGCATCACCCTTAGGACAGGATGAAGGAGTTGGGGTTGTTCAGCCTTGAGAAGGCTCAGGGTGGACCTCAGAGGAGCTTCTCTAGACCTGAAGGAAGGGGGCTACAGAAAGGCTGGGGTAGGTTTTTAGGGAGAAGGAGGAACCAGAGAGGAGGTTCTTTAGGTGCTTCCAGTGGGAGACTATCTCTGGCTTCAGCTGTCAGTGCCACCTTGGTGTTATGTTGCTCTTGGGAGGATGATTTATGCTATTTATACTCTAAATAAGACATCCTGATCTTCCAGAAGAATACATTCTGACATCTTTGTCTTGTCTTATGTGTGTTCCTGGAGCCACCTTCTCCCAATTTTGCTCATCCAGGGTCCAGGATGGCAGGACTA
>VZTY01015524.1:4072-17906 GCA_013400935.1 Turnix velox
GATCATCTTCGTGGCCCTTCTCTGGACCCTCTCCAACAGCTCAATGTCCTTCCTGTGTTGAGGGCTCCAGAACTGGACACAGTAACTCCAGGTGGGGTCTCACCAGAGCCCAGTAGAGGGGCAAAATCCCCTCTCTGGACCTGCTGGTCACACTCCTCTTGATGCAACCCAGGATTTGGTTGGTGCCTTCTTGGCTGCGAGTGCACACTGCTGGCTCATGTTGAGTTTGTCATCCACTGACACCCCCAAGTCTTTCTCTTCAGAGCTGCACTCAAGCCACTCTCCACC
Organism: Turnix velox; assembly: GCA_013400935.1. Classification (NCBI taxonomy): domain Eukaryota; kingdom Metazoa; phylum Chordata; class Aves; order Charadriiformes; family Turnicidae; genus Turnix; species Turnix velox. The sequence goes on from VZTY01015524.1 coordinate 4,361, forward strand.
CAGCCTGTGTCTGTGCTTGGGATTGCTCTGACCCAGGTGCAGGACCTTGCACTTGGCCTTGTTGAACTTGCTGAGGTTGGCTTGGGCCCACCTCTCCAGCCTGTCAAGGTCCCTCTGGATGCCATCCCTTCCTTCAGGTGTATCAACTGCACCACACAGCTTGGTGTCATCTGCAAGCTTGCACTCAGTCCCACTGTCCATATCTCCTACAAAAATGTTAAATAGCACTAACTGATGTCAGTCATATTGTCTGGTGCATGACTTGAATGGGTTCTGGTAGATGGGCACTGAAGTCATGGAAAAACATTTGTGGAACAAAGGGGCCGTTATCTCAGCATCTCCCCTGTGCTGGGCATCACCCAGCCCCTTCACTGCAGCTCCCATCCCAGTCTGGCACATTATTCCTTGCTGTGACATCTTTCTTTGTAGATAATCCTTCTGATAAAACTGCCTTCAGAAAAAGGGGAGGTTTTTTTTTCATTTTTAAATACATAATGTGATCACCTTATGCTGAGGCTGGACTTGAATAGAAATACCACGAAAAGATTTTTCCTTCTCCATCCACCGAGCCTGCTGTTCTCAGACACAAACCAGCCTTTGATTTATTTTATTTTTTGACAAGTTTAGCCTCTGTTAGGAGCACGGGAGCCATCCATTTGTGAACATTTTGTGTGATAATTTCCCTGATTAATCTGAATATGGGATATAGAGCAGCAAGCTAATGCTAAAGCCTTTCCTCGTGGTGTGAAACACATCTTTGAATTCTTTTAATTCAGATTCTGTACAGCACAGCAGAGAGTTGCTACAATGGATACAGGGATTTGGGAGGGGAGGATAAAAGAAAATAAAAATGCCATGTAGGCTGAGCAGAGAATGTAGTTAGCTGTCATAAATCTCTGGAGACAAGATGTCTCCAGATCTGGGCTCATCTAGTGATCCCTTCACTGACTCCAGTCCCAGAGATCAAAGAGTGGTCGATTAAGGAGCATCTCTTCTGCTGGGGATTAGCTAGATGGGAATCATCTAACTAAAAGATCACACAACCATGGTGCAGTTTTGGCTTGGAAGGGTCTTTTGGAGAGCATAATCCACCCACTGCCTACTTGACTGGTAGATCAGGATGGTCAACTAGTTGAATTTTGGCTTTCTCCAAGGACGGGGATGTCACCTTCTCTCAGAGCCTCTATTCCAGTGCTTAATTTCTTTCCTGGTGAATTTTTCCCTTGTTATATGCAATCAGTTTGCTCTTACAGAAAATTCTTTTTGCCCATGTAGATTTTTGTCCTTCTATTGGATGCTCCTGAGAAACACCTGGCTCTGTCTTGTTCAGGTTGTTGAAGACAGCAAGAGGGTTCTACCCCCATCTATTCTCCAGGATGGACAAAGTGAGTGTCTCAGTATCACCCCACACATCATGAGCTCTCCCTCTCTCATCAGCCAGCTCCAGGCAGTTTGGGTGTAAGCCAGTCTGCTTCAACTGCTCTTGGGAAAGGGAAATGTGTGAGGCTTTGCTGAGGCAAATGATGTGGCTAAAAGAGCTCATTTTGAGTCTTGCTTATTTTTGCTCTAATGTGGCTGCTAGGATTTCTTTTGTAAGGCATTATCCTCAAGAATTTCTTCTGGTTGGTACTGGTGACTGGAAAGCTCTTTATTAGAACAGGAGCTCCAAGATTACTATGTAGAATCATAGAATAGTTGGGGTTGGAAGGAACCTTAAAGACCATCGAGTTCCAACCCCCCCTGCCATAGGCAGGGACACCTCCCACTACATCAGGCTGCTTAGTGCATCCTCCAGCCTGGCCTTAAACACCTCCAGGGATTGAGGGGGCATCCACAACCTCTCTGGGCAACCTCTTCCAGTGTCTCACCACCCTCACCCTAAAGAATTTCTTTCTTCTCTCCATCCTGAATTATCTGTACTGAATATCGGTATATCTCTGTGCCCAAGAAAAAAAATCTTATCAGCTTTGCACTGGAAAGCAGAGATCCTTGCAGATGCACCTCTTCTGTCTTCCAGATCTGAAATTTCATCCTTTCCTGCTCTATCCAACTCTTTGGAGGTAATAGGGATGTCTCACCATGCCATCCTGAAGTGCATGGCAGAGATGTGCATGACCGTCACACTTTAAAACTTCTACATTTTAGAGTAAATGATTTACACTTAACTGTTTTGAGAAATCAAACAAAAAAAGCCAACTGACAACCTCATTACCTTGTTCTTCTGGTGACCCAAAGCATTGGGTTGTCTGTAAAGCTTTCACAAACCTGCTGTTGTGCTTGTGCCTTCCTTTGGGTGACATAGTGCAAGGCAGAGCAGCTCTGAGGGTACTCCTGTGGTTTCTAACATGCTTTCTAGTTGAGGGCATGTATTTATCATGTTACAACAAATGAATGATTAATAGTTGCCATAGTGATAATGAGAACTTGAAGTCTTTGAGCACTGCAGAGTCAAATGCAAGCCTTGGCACATCTTTCCTGTAAGGCAGTCGCTGTGGGGTCTTAAAAATAGAGTTCAGGAAGCGGCGTCACTTAGTAACACTTTAACACCCTATGGAGAAAACATTAAAAAATAATCATACGCTTATTTAGAAACATTAAAAAAACAGATGGGAAAAGCTTACTCCAGGTTTTTCATTGTAAGGAGACATTTAAAAATTTCCACAGAATCTACTTTTTCTTTTTTTTTTTCTAATGAAAGATGCTGGGTTTTTTTTTTTACTGCTAAGCTTCCCCTTCCTCTGAGCTTCACTCGTTGAAATGTTATATGGACAAAAATCTCATCTTTCCAAGGTCCTGCTAATGCTCCTCTTTAATTCAAGGCAGGTAGTTGTTTCTGCTCATGTCTACTCACCAGCTATCAATTAGAAGTCTTTCCAGGGGTGAACAGATTTGCCATTGTTGTTCCTTGATCTCCTGTGAAGGAAAACATCATTCATACATCTGTGGGGACATTAGGATGTATGGGTAGCTGCTGAAGCTTAGAGCTGTTTGTTCAAAACCAGGTTGGTCCCGAGTCCCTCTGTATTCAACGGTCTGTGAGGCACATTGCAGTGGTCAAAGAGGAGCTTGGCAAATAAGGGAAACCTGACCCCAAGTTAATGTGGGTGTTGTGTCATTCTCAGTCTCAAATTTTTCCTCAAAAAATAACTTTGTGCAGGAAAAATGCATTTCATTCTGCTCCACTGGTGTCAGGTGGTTCTAACATTTAGCCTGGAAAAGACTTGGCAAAAATATAAATCAGATATTGAGGGCTACTGGCAAACTCTTCTACCCTGGTACCTCCTAAGTTGGTTAGGCAATGAGGTTCTTGTAACCCACAGAGGGCTGACTTGGTGGGCATTAGCTACTACAAGATCTAATTTAATGAGAGGGAAGGAAACCACTGGGACACTGACAAGCTTTGTTTTGCTCACTGGTACACTGAGAAATTTCAGCTGAGGCTCTGGAAGATGAATCACCTGATTTATCCTGGAGATCAGATGAAGATCAGGTAAAGATCAAGGCAGAGGATATTGTGACAAAGTAAAGAACATGTGCAATATTGTTTGGCATCAATGTGCAGCTAATATCTTCTAGGAGGAATGAATTGTGATAAGAAATGAGGACAGGGACTGCTCAGCTTGGAGGAGATAAAGCTCTGGGGAGACTTCACAGCAGCCCGCCAGCACCTGAAGGGTGTGCAGGGAAGCTGAAGAGGGTCTGACTGCCAGGGCATGGAGCTACAGGATGCGGGGCAGTGGTTTGAAACTAGAGCAGGGTAGGTTTAGGTTAGACAGGAGGAAAAAGTTCTTTACCATGAGGGTGGGGAGATACTGGAACAGGATTCCCAGAGAGGTGGTGGAGACCCCATTCCTGGAGACATTGAAGGCCAGGCTTGAAGAGGCTTTGAGCTACCTGATCTAGTGCAGGATGTCTCTGCTCACTGATGGGAGTTTGACTGAATAACATTTGAATATCCCTTCCAACCTTAGGATTCTAAACCTTCCCTTTGTGTTATTTCTGTATTCCCCCCCACCCCCTTCTCTTGGGGCTTTTCCTGTGGACAGTTGTAAAGTGTCAGGATCCTGTGCTGTAAAATAGGTCTACTGTTATTTGTCTGGCTTGCTCATCTTCTGTTTGCAGAACTCTGAAAGCACTGTCAGTTCTTTGGGGCACTGAAGGTTTGAAGACACAGCCTCTGCTTGGGGACACCAGGTAAATTAGACAGCAGTAAATTAGACAAAAGAGAAGAACTTCCATTACCAGGAGTGCCATGCAGCATGGGAGCTGTGTGAGAAGAGAGATGAACTGTTGTGGTGTTACCAACAGGTTGGACAAGGCATTGATGAGCCTCATCTAGTGGGAGGTGTCCCTGCCTATGGCAGGGGGGTTGGAACTTGATCTTTAAGGCCCAGAGACTTGCCCCTTTTTAGGGACAATGTGTGTGTAGGGGATAGAGGCTGGGGTCTCCTGCCCCAAAACCACACCTGGGAGGGGTTTAGGGCTTGGGGTGTGTTTAGAGGAGGAATTTGGGGACAGAAAGAGTAATCTGGGTGCTGGCAGTGCTGTGGGTAGGACACAGAGGGCTGAAGTGTGTGAGCACAGCCCAACCAAAAGTTCCAACCCAAAGTATTCTATTCTGTGATCCTAAAGTATTAATTATTAACCATTTCTGTTTTTCAAGCTAGTGTAGACTGGAGGTGCAATGCTGGCGGATATCTTCATCAAACTCACACAGTCATCAGGCCCCCAAGAACCTTCAAGACCCATGAATTCCCATTGCCAAGTGTTGCCATATATATGTCTCTATTCAGCCAAATGTCTGATGGCCACACTGGCATCTGCATGTGGCTTGGTCACTATGAACTCCTAAGTGTATAGAAGCCACCATGAGCAGTCTACATGGGCAGGTGAGTGTTGGCTTCATGATGTGAGATGATTTCTCCCTCTGCCTTTCTAATTAGGTAACGAAGAACATGGTGCTCCAGCAGCTTCAAGGGCTGAGGGGTAATTAATTCAGCACTGGAGTGGGAATTGCCCCAGGAACTGCCTTGTGTTCTCTGGATGTGCTTTCAGCACTGAATAAAGCTCATGAAGCCATTAAAAGGCAGCAAAATTTTAGCCATTTCAGTGAACCAGCTAAGTTTCAGTGCCTTCAAACAGGCTGGGATGGATGTCTGTGGCACTAAAATGTCACCCTGTTGTACTTGGCAACATTTCCAACTAAGGACTGGCTTCATCTAAGCCAATATGTGGCCACTTAGTGTTTCCTTGGGTTGCCCACAACCCACAGCCTAGCCTGGGGTACATTTTGTCTGCATCCAGAATAAATAATCCCTGGAGATGTTGAAGATGTGGGCATAGATCTTAAAGATATGGTTTAGTGATAGTTCTTGTCAACATGAGGTTGATGGTTGGACCTGATGATTGAAAAGACCCCTTCCAACCATGATGATCCTATGCATGGGCTTTGTGAGTTGCCAAAATAATCTCAAGGCTTCACACAAGCAATAAATTTGGGTGCTATTTCTGATCTGTAAAATCTTCAAAAAAAAAAAGGCAAAATGGTGGCTTTTGGTGAGGAGGTTTTTGAACAAGTGTTTGTTCAATTAGCACAACTTGATTTATGGCTAGCTGAGCCCTCAAACAACCTGTAATTACAGACCCACAACTGCAAAGCAGGAAGATTATGAAGGTTAAACATATCTGGTCTTTGCACGAGAAAAAAAGTGATGAATGGGGAAAACAAAAGAGAAAAAAGTAGAGTTAACAAGAGATAAAAGGATTCAAGAATGTGGCAGAGAGGGTGTGCTGGGACATTCTGTAATGAAAGGAGATGGCACAGCAAATGAAAGCAGAAAACCCTGATGTTGCTCACAGAACTGTTAAAAATCTTAGATGTAGTCTTCACAAATAACTCTCATTTTAAGGGCTGGCGTGCTTCACTTTCAGTCCCAAACCTACCCGCTGTGCTAATGCAGTGTCCTTTCACATTCTTGGCTGAAAATTAATTACTTGAGTAACAAGAATATTTAAAAAAAAATTGAAAACATCTTCAAGCAGGGTATAAAGAGTTGTTTGCACCAAAGGGAAGGTGCCCACTGCATTTGAAGTTTGTAGCATGAATAAATCTCTTTGTGCTCTGGTTGCAGCTCTTCCTTGTGTGCTGTGTCCCACCCTTGTGCCTGGAAGGGAGAGAAGAGCACAGCCTTTGGGGCTGGAGAGCTTCATCCCAGAAGGGATGCTCTTAAAGACCATTTTATGCTCTTTGCAACCTCCAGTCCCTGGGGAGGAGAAGCTTCCCACACTGCCCCAGAGGCAGCCTTGCCCCTCTATTACATTTCATTTTAGGGAAATATTTTCCTGATCTTCAGCCTTTACGTCTGACTTGCTTAATTCCCTCCCTCTGCACCTACTTAAATTCCCTTGTACAATCCTAAATTATTAATCACCTCCTTCATTCCTTTCAAACACTTGTTGAATACAGAGCAGAGAAGAGCAGCTGCTCAGAGGAAGAAAAGGAATGGGAAGTGGATGAGAGAGGACCAGTGGAGAGGAGCAGGGAAAGAAGGATGCTCCAAGCATAAAATCCAAGCTGCTGGTAAGAGGAGGAAGGGTAGAGGAGTGCTGTGCTGCCCCGTGGCTGATTCATGCTGCTTACTTGTGCATATTAATTTGAGAAGGCAAAACACAGGTCCTCATGGGGCATTGAAGTGTTCTGCTGAGAAGGAGAAGGTATCCTTTGATGCCCATCAGGCAGCAGCAGCAGTGTGCAGGCAGTGTCCCCAGGCAAGGCTGGGCAACCAAAGGTAAAATGGGAGCAGTGAATGCACCCCTGATACAAGCCCTGCAGCCATTTCCACGCCCTGCAAGCCTTTGGTAGGTGAAAACTGCTCAGGGGAAAGTAGTTCCATGCATATGCAGAGTTAGGACTCAAGAGAGCTTCCACCACTGATGGTTATGTTCCTCTCAAGCTTGCTTTCCCAGGGACGTGGGAGGATTTTTCTGTTTTGAAGAGGGTTGGTTTTGTTTTCTTTTGTGTTTTGTTTCATTTTGTTTTGCATTTTGTTTTGCATTTTGTTTTGTGGTTTTTTTTTCCTTAGACCTTGAAGGCTAAAGATCTCAAAATGCTAAGCAAGTCCAGAAATGCACTCCTAGAAGGCAAGGGCTTCTTTCCTCCAGGAAAACATGACCCAGCACATCATGTCCAGCTGTCATGAGCTGAATGATGGAGCAGAATGCTGAAGTCTCTGCCCCAGGATCCCTTCCTCACTCCTTCAGCAGAAAACAAGCAGTTTCTTCAGGTATGAGCTAAGGTCCAACCCACATCTTTGCAATTTCTCTTTAGCTTTCCCTATAGCTTTACAGGGATGCTCAAGCAACCAAATCCTTTGGTTGAGTGAGCCCAAGGAATGGCCCCAAAAGAAAGTTCTTCTAGCTCTGGAGGCAACTTGTCACCAGTTCCCTTGGGCTGACCTTCACAGCCCTGGGGACTTTTGGCTAAAGGAACTTTACTTTGCTCAAGAAAGAGAGGTTAGTCAGCCAGAAAGAGATGGCAAACTGTTAACAGAAATGAGCGAGGCAAAGTGAGATTGATGAAATGAGGCTGGAGGAGAAGGGGGACCCTGGATGTCTCCTGTTGAGCCTGTTTGCCCTCTGTGCAAAGTTACAATCCAGCTACTTTTGGTGTTATTTCCATGCACCATGAGCCTTTTATTTATTCACACTTGGGAACGTGTCCTCTCCTCCAGGTGCTCTCTTCCACCCAGAGTGAATTTATGGCAGGCATCTGCTTCTGCACCATGCACAGGGAGGTGATTTATGCCAAAGTAATCACAGCCTGACCCAGTGACAACCCATTTTGCTGAGATGCTGAAGATGTAAACAGGCTGTGGCATGAGCAGATCTACAATTTCAGTAGTTGGGAAAATGCTTCCACCTCCCAGTCCACCCTGTTTTTCAGAAGCTGGGTATGGCTACAGCTCTTTTGTCAGGCAGCAGAAACACTGAGAGGAAGGTAAGTAGGCTGGGATGAGATTTTTTTTATATTGGGAAATATATTTTGGCATAAAGGATTGCTGTCTAGTAAGCAAGCTCTCCCAGTCCATCTCCAACCAACAGCTAAAGCCCTGAATTAACTGAAAGCAGATCTTCAGCTGAACTTCTTTCCTCTTTATGTATGATCATGGCTTGTGACAGGAACTAAAGAGAGGAGAAATGGCCTTTTGTTACCCTTCCCTGCACATCTGCTGATCAAGACCTCCATGTCTTTTTAGTCAGCATGTTCTCAGTCTGTGACTGAGTGGTGGTGATAATGTTTTCCCTTTTCCTAATCACAAAATTTCTGAAAAGCTGAGTTTTGCTGAGGGTGTGGGGAGATACAAAGCCAGAATGTGCCACTTTTGGCAAGGTGTGAGAGACAAGGGACAGAAGTTGCAAGAAAAGGCTTTGGGGCTAAATATCAGGACAAAGATCCTCACCACGAGGACAAGAAGTGCAAGTAGTGCAACAAGGTGCCCAGAGAGGCGGTGAGGTTCTTGCTTTTTTAGTTTCATTGTTCTTTTGAGCAGGAGGATCCAGGGCCTGGGGCAATGCTCCTTCCACTCTCTGGTCTTTGGCATACTGCTTCAGGTGGGAATGGTTGTTTCTGGGATGCATTTATGTAAGCTCACCAGCAGAGATTTCTGCAGGGGTAAGCAGTGGCATATGTCTGCTTTGAGGAGTGCTGGGCTAAGGTGGAGCAGATACATTAATATCTTAGCAATCAGAGAGCTGATGGTGGACTATATCACTGTGGCTTGGAAAAACATGTGTGCTTATGCTTGTGGCATAAAACACCGCATTGCTTTCCTCCATTAATGCTGCTACTCACTCATTTTTATCTGTAATGAAAAAAAAAAAAAAAGCTCCTACCCCTGGAGACATTCAAGGCCAGGCTTGATGAGGCTCTGAGCAACCTGATCTAGTAGTCACTGCAGGGTATCAGTCAATATTTTGACTGATTGAAAATTTCAATTGAAATTTTGTGGGTGACAGGAGAAGCACAGAGGTAACAGTAGTTAAGATCTTTCAGGATCTGTGTCTGCATTGGGGTTTTTTTGCCCACCTAAAAGGCAATTGAGTGGATAAAGGGAAAACATCACAGTTTGGTGCCCTCCCAGAGGTGGTTGTGCTCATTCTAACCATGGTTGGTAAATCCTGTGTCTGTTTCTGGTAGAAAGTTCTGTGTGAATTTCGTTGGGCTAGATGACCTGTGAAGGTCCCTTCCAACTCTATGATTCTGTGACACTGATGTCAGCTTGACTCAGCTTCTCTTCTGATTTCCTACTGACCTCTCTTCTTTAATAGATCCTGTGCATCCAGATATCTCCCTCTCCTCGGGGGAGTCTTCCTCACTGTCAAAGCCACAGGCTCCAAATCCCATTTGCATCAATGAGAAGTGACTCTATCAGGCAGGGAGGACTGAATGAGAAAGTATTTTTTACCTTCCTGTTGACTTATAAATAAATATGCATCATCCCACAATTCCCCACTACATTATCAATCCTTCCTGGGTGAGAAGGGCACAAAATATCTTGAAATATGTTCATTTTAGCATTAGCCTTTGGCTTATGGAAGTGGGAAAACTGTTAGTCATGATGCAGAAACAGAGGGAATGTCAAAACTTGTCTTTTCACACTTACCTGCCTGTCAGGGAAAGAATAAATGGCTTCTGGTCCAACTCTGGAACTGTCTACTTAGCTACCCTTGCTATGAAAGATGTAATATTTCCCAGCAGGTAACCCCAGGTGCCTTGGGCTAAGAATGAGAAGGAGAGCTCTGATCCATTGATATGGATGTTTAGGACTCTTTGAACACACCAGCAGTACCCCAGACCATGGGGAACACAAAGTTTTCCTGCTCATATCCATGAAAGACAAGCAGGATGACCAGCTCATGGTGGGCAAGTCTGACTTGGGCAAAATAATGAAAGCCATAAAGACTTTAAAGAAGAGGTAAACAATTAATGCCAATCAATAGGCTAAGGAGGAAAGGTTGTCAAACTTGATTTCATTGCTGTGATTGTAGGTTTTGGCTGATAAAAGTAATTGCAAAGATGGAACATGCTCTGACTCCTGTACATCTGATCCTGATTAAAAAAAATAGCATTCTGCCCTATCAATGCCAGGCACATAAATGGATTTAGGACTGACTGATGTGCCACCAAAGAAGCTGTCAAGGGGGAATCAGTGCAGAAGAGCACTTTTTAGAAGGGTTCTGCAAGGATCAGTGCTAGGACCTGAATGTTACTGAATGTTTTCACAAATGACTTGGAAATAAGTGTTAAAACTGCTCATAACTTTGGAAAATAATGAAGAGGACTAGCAATTATACAAAAGAGTGCTCTCAGTATGGGTTTATCAAGCTTTCAAGTGGAAGACCAGGTGGGTAGACCTTGTGCACAACACATCTTATGTGTGGATTTAGGCTTACTAAAAGAAGTAACTCCAAATAATCCTGCCATTATGGCATTTTGTAGCTTTTTCCTTTAATTCTTTGCAAGGACTGCTGCAATCCCCACCTGTGTCTTTCAGAGGAGCAGAGTAGGGATGAAATTTTTAATTTCTGCTTGTTGCATCACTAGACTTGATGCTGAAATGATGCATCCATCTCTGGTATCCCAAATTCAGAAGGAATATCAGGAAAAAAGAAGAGAATGGAAAAAAAAGATGTCTACAGAAATAAATCACAAAAATTATTCAGGAAACAAAAAAACCCCCCACTATTGTATGTAGATGCTTCCAGAGCTTGTTTTATTTTATCTTATGAAAAGAAAAAGGATGAAAAGCAACTTGAGACCTGGTTATGAATGCCTTTGGAGGGGAAAGTGTAGGTTTGAAAGGGGTCTTTAGTGTAGCTGCTGAGCAGAGCCAGAACCAACAGAGAAAATATCTGCAGAGGCACGAGTGTTGGACTTTTACTCCAGTGTCTTCGGACTGTGACTGAAACTTTTAGTTGTGTATTTGTTGACTCAATCAAGCATGAAATCAGGGGGAAACTATTTGAAAGAGTTTATCTGGGAGATGAAGGGTGAGAGAGATTTATTGATCCCCTCTGGCTTGTGGAGCTGTGAAACCCACCTCTTGACTTCTCACGGGACTTCAGCTTTGATTTTCCTTAGAAGATCATAAAACCATAGGATGTGTTGAGTTGGAAGCTCATCTTTGCAGTGAGCAGGGACATCCTGCACTAGATCAGGTTGCTCTGAGCCTCCTCAAACCTGGCCTTGAATACAGACACAGAGCCTCCACTGCTTCTCTGGGAGTCCATTTGAGTGTCTCACCACCCTCATGGTGAAGAACTTTTTCCTAATGTCTAATCTAAACCTGCCCTGCTTTAGTTTAAAACCATTTCCCCTCATTTTATCTCTACAACCTGTGGCAAACAGCCCTTCCCCAGCCCCTTCAGGTAATGGGAAGCTGCTCTGAAGTCTCCTTGGAATCTTCTGGAGGCTGAACCACTCCAACTGTGCTTGTAGAAAGAGGTGCTCCAGCTCCCTGACCATCCTCATGGTCTCTTCTGGACCCTCTCCAACTTCTCCATATCCTTGTGCTGAGAGTTCCAGATCTGAACATAGCACTCCAGGTGGGTTCCCACCTTCTTGCACTTTCCAAAACTCTCTTTCCCCCCCAGCACCTTTGTGGCACCAACCAACGCGGTGAAATTTTTCAAGCCATTGGCTGTTGGGGACATGAGGTATACCTTGTCCGGCTTGTGAAGGGTGAGAGTTGGTGATTTATTGATCCCCTCTAGCTTGTGGAGCTGTGAAACCCACCACTTTTGCCTGGTGTCAGGTTTTTCAGAAGGGAAAACAACAGCACGACTTTGTACTAGAAGTCAGTCCCCTTTAAACTGTCTCCTTTTACATGGAGCTCCACAAATTATGGATGTTCTGTGAGTGAGATGTCTCCAGAGCAGACTGGGAAGACTGGGATGTGGCTCCCTACTGTCCCATCTTGAGGAAACACACCTCTAACATTCAAATGCTTCTTTGTTTATGAAGTAAAGTCCATCAGCCTTATTGCTAATTGTTTATGCTAAAGAGCACACTTCCATTACTGTTAATGTTAATTGGAGCATAAATCCTTGCTAATTGATATAAAAACGTGTCCCAGCAGAGTTTACTTTGCTGCTGATTTAGCTGATAGAAAGAAACGTGTGGGAGAGAAATATCAGCATTAATGTGAAACAATTTGGTTATCAACAGGGGCAAACCACTTGGAAAATGACTGCAACTTCCCAGCTTCTTTTAAAGTGGGAAAAAAAAAAAAGACAAAAGTGTCTGCTAAAGAGGAAAATCATTGGGAATACAGGTACAAGCTAATTGCTGCTGTTAATATTTGGGTTTTAGCTCCTGGAACTCAAGGCTGTGTCCCCATCTGTGACAATGTGGGATGGATAGGACCATCCTGATGCCCACCCAAGTCAACCCTCTCTCTGGGGTCTCTCTGTCTGACCACCCCAACCCTCAGATTTTCAAACTCCAAAACATTTGATAGATGTGTCTGAATAGAGGAGAATGATACAAGCAGAGGAAAGAGATTTCCACAATTTAATTATGTTTTTTTTCTTTTTTTTCTTTTTCAGATAATATAATGGCATATGAAAAGTGAGGCAGTAATGCAGTCCAAAAAGAAAAAAAGAAAGCAAAACCCCCCCACACACACACACCCTCCACTCTCCTGGATCTTTCGACAAAGGCTGACATTATTGAAAGTTTGCTGAATACAAGAAGTTTGGGGTATTTCCATAAAAACCTGATTGCTTGAAAGCTACAATTTTGTGGCAAATGTACAGCCAGCAGAGGAATAAATTTTTGAGTGCACTCAACAGTTGTAGCTGTTCAAACTCCCACTTAATGCAGGGGTTTTCATGTGAAATTTTGTTTCCCTAAGAGAAGGCTCAGAGACAGGAACCACACAGTTAAGCCACACATCTTCTGCAAAAAGGTGCTCCAAGTGATTTTTTTGAGCAAATGGGGTTTTCCTTTTCTTATTTCTACATCTATCTAGAATCAGGAGGGGGGGGGGAAAAGTCACATACCAGAAGAAGAAATACAATCTAGTTTGTGGAAGTAACACAGCTTTGTTTCACTGTGTTTTCTGAGTCAGGTATTTTAGCACTTGAGTAGTTTGAGTGTGAAAAGAAGTAGATTTGCTTTTGCAAATACAGGAAAAAGCAGAAATTCCTGCATTTCAGTATCTTTCACTGCAAAGCCACTGCATGGTAAGACTTTTTCTCCCCCCCCCAGACTTCAGTTAAGTCTAATTATCAAGGTTGTTCAATTTTAATGAAGTATCAAGCAAATTACATAACATTTTCTGGGCACAGCTAAAGACTCTGCACCCCAAAAGATTTCATACAACAAAAAAGTGCCAAACTCTAAAAACATGGGTTTTAAGTTTGTTTTTGTTTTGGTTTTTTNTCAGTAGCACGTTTCATGATCACACGAAGGGATAATACTCCCAGTGACTTCTGCTAAGAGCATGAGAGGAAAAAAAAAAAAAACAGAACACAGCAAAAAAAG
>VZTY01015524.1:26631-38856 GCA_013400935.1 Turnix velox
GTAGAGTTCTACCAGCCATTCCCATAATTTGCATTAACTCAACAATACTTGCCAACAAGAGCACAATGAAAACCCCCAAAAGAATCCATCTGAAAGGAGTCAGAGAGAATGGATTCCACTTTGGGGAGAAAAGAGAGGAAAGAACCAGTTTACAGAAAGGAATGGGGAGGAGGGAAAGGAGGGAGAAATAGTGGGGGGAAGGGGTCAGACAACTGAACTTTAAACTAGATAATGGAAACTACGAACAAAATAACCAGACAAATACAAACAAGAGGATAAAAAGCATGGACTTGTAAAGGGTGCAGGGTTCAAGAGTGAAAAAGAGCCCATTCCTGGCACAATGACTCTAGAGACTACTTCAAAGGATCTAGCTAGCCTAGAGAGCTGCTCTTTAGGTATCCAATAAGTTAACAATAGGCAATAAATAACTTCCATTATTTCTGAGGCAGTAAAAATTTTGTATAAAAATAGAAATGCTTTTTACAAATAAAATTTACAGGCCTGTGGCTTTCTTTTTTTTATTATTATTATTTATTATTATTATTAAATTTATCTCTGAAGAAACATCAAGTATTGTCACTCATTTTATTTATTTTTTTATTTATTTATTTTAAACCCTGTAGCTTTAGAAACAGATCTCTAAATCTTTTTTTTTGTTTTTTTACATTAATCCTTTCCCGAAAAAAAAAACAAACCCAAGAACTTAAAAAAAAAAAAGAAAAGTGAAATATAAAGACGACCAGTGTTAAATTCAGACTTATACATAACAACACGTTGACTCGAACCAAGAAAAAAAATAAAATAAAAATTAAATCTTCTCAAAAAACAAGTTGATGTAGTGGAAAGACTTGTTTTAATTTTTTTTTGTTGCAAAATAAGTGCTTCAACTGGCATGAGGCCATTTAGTTTAACCTATAAACTGCTGGTGCCACCCTGGTAAAATACTATCCATCCATAGAAAACAACTTTTATTGTGTGCTAATGGCACCAGGGTTCACAGAGTTAAATTGCACATTTTTTTCTTTGTGTGTCTGTGTGTGTGTTTGTGTTGCTTTTGAATTTCAAGACGTTTATTTTTTTTTTTCTTTTTAAAAAGGAGATAAATTATGCTGCAAAAGAAAATACAGTAACACAACTGGGTAATTACTTGGCAAGGAAATGGGAGCCAAGCGCAAGAGAAGGACAAGTGGGGAAAATGGAAGTGGTAACTGTAAAAATAAATGTCTCTTGGTGAAGGCTGGCTCTATGTTCTCTCTTAACCCCCCTGCAGAGGACAGGTTTGCTCGTGGGACTTACCCTAAGAAAGCTAAAATAAGAGCAGTAAGCATCTGGGGTTAAGATCAGTAAGGTTTGCTGTCATTTTTGGAGCGTTTCAGCTGAACCTTCAAGCGTTTCATGCCAATCTGAAAGCCGTTCATAGCCTGGATAGCAGCTTGTGCAGACACTGGATTGTCATAGCTAACAAAACCTACAGAGACACAGAATGGAGGTGGGAGAGAAAGTGAACTGCAGGTTAGAAAAAACATCAGAAGGCTTTTCCTAAGGATTTCATCATCACTATTTTTTTTTTTTGACACATTTACCCCACTTTTCAGTTATTTGGCCACACCTCATACCCCACTTCCTCTTTCTTTAGCCTCCCCCTTTACCTTTCTCTACTGGCTTTGGTGCAATGCAGTTTCCAGCTCTGTTATTTATCTACCTACCTTAGAGACTGAAGGTTTTTATTACCATGACACTTTTCAGTGCAATATCTACATACCTCCCAGCCTCTTAGGAAGTACTAGGAGGACAGTCTGCAGATGTGAAGCTGAAACAGAAAGTTTGGTTACATCAACAGTCCCCAAGCTTAGGTGTTTGCACACCTGGGTGTGAGTTCACCTGCACTGGTGCTATGAAACATCTCCTTGGGCTTAGCCTGGGACAGTTGCAATATATTAATATTTTGTATTTTTTACAGCTCCTTTCCAGTTCAAGCTCTCTAGGTACATTAAATGTTAATTAATTCAGTCTCTTGGTCCCCAAAGGGGGATGCAAGCATCAAAATTAAGCAGCCTCATAAAGACAATTGCAGGGCTTGACAAGAACTCCACATCTTCTGCTCCTGGGTTGCAGGCACTAACTAGGGGGAATAATGCTTGTTGAGTAATTCAGAATGGCTGGCATGGCTCAGCTCTCTTTTCCCCCGGAGACTAAAAATTCTCTGTTCATAATGGACTCAAATCTCCCTGATTCTGGAAGCTCAAAATTCATTTTCATGTCTGGGCCTCCCACTTGTAATTGCAAAGCTCTCCTAACTGCAGCTCTGCCTCAGCCCTGGATAATTACTACTGTACTCAGCCTGCTATTATGCATCTGCTTTGAAATGCTCCTTCTTCTTTCCACTTGAATTTGCCTTAACACATATCCCTTCACTCTCTTAAAGCGCGGATCCCACACACTTTGATTCCAGCCCCAGCACGTAGGCAGCTCAGAGCCTCTCCAGCTCACCAACTTCCTCCATTCGTGCTTAGTGCCTGAGAGCTTTTCTGATTCACAACCTCCTTTTTTTAATCATCATTTGAACATTTTCTTTCGTGGCTCTTGTTTACCTTACCCTCCTGCCCTCTTCCATCTCCACTGTCAAAATGATACACTTTCCCACTGTAAAGAAATAAAACCCTCTTATCAAAGTCATCTGGTGCTTGTCCAGCTGCTCTCCTTCACAGACCATCCCCCTGGTTTCACCTTAAATCAGCTTCACCAAATTACTTAAGACTCTCCTTTGACAATTCAAGCTAACTTCTGCTCCTTCTGCTCAATTCCCTGGCCAGAGCCACCATGCTTTATTCATGTTGTTTGGTGGCTGATTATTTGTTACTTCCTTAAGGAAAATAAATGCTCCTTTGTACTTTCTTTGGCTTTAGTACCTCCTCACTTTCTCCCCTGGATCATTTCCTCTCATTATTACTGACACATCCTGAGGAGCTTCATCATTCTCTTCCTTTCCTCTTTTTTTTTTCCTTCCAGGACATCTTATCTGTTCACATGACTCCAATCACTGTCTCAACACTGCACTGCTGTGTCTAATTCCATCAGCTCACTCATCTCAGCCTCCATCACTAGGATTGGCTCAGGGACAGAAAAGAGATCAGCCATGAGTTGGAAAAGCAGCTGTACCACTTTCCTTGCAGCTGTTCCATAAATGAGATGGAGCTGCACTGACCTGCCTTGACAACTCAACCTTGAACCTTGTCCTCTACAGCTTTCCTGATCTTCACTTTGTACCCTTAAGTGTATTCACAACAGTCTTCTACCAACTTCTCATCACCTTAGTTTTGT
Source organism: Turnix velox (assembly GCA_013400935.1). NCBI lineage: Eukaryota > Metazoa > Chordata > Aves > Charadriiformes > Turnicidae > Turnix > Turnix velox. The sequence goes on from VZTY01015524.1 coordinate 29,953, forward strand.
TTTCTTTGTCTCTAGCTTTAGCCACCTGATCTAAACTAATCACTTAGATGATATCTATGAATGGTGAGGGAAGAGTTGCCTTTGCCACCCACCACTCATGTCACCAATTTACACACCTCTACAAGAAAACAATTAGTGCAGGCTGTGCTCACCTTTGGGGGGTGAAACATGTCACCTCATTCTATGTCTCTTTTTTCCAGAGATCAACTCAGCCCCAAATTCAAACACACAACCTCTGTGCTGTATCTCTGCTCTTGGCCTTTGTCATCCAGCTGTTGTTGTGATTCCAAATTTATCTCTTCATACAGAATGCCATATCAACATTGACCTGTTTCGCTTTCCCCTTCTCCCTTATCAAGAACCTTCATTTGGAGAGCTTACAGAGGAACCTGGCAACTCTCTCCCTTTATTTATCTTCTTTCTGATTGCAGCTAGTCATCATTTATTGTCTGAATTTTAAGCTGCAGGTTACACAACCATGAGATGATGTTTCTTAGCCCTTTTCAAAGACCCCATCATGACGACACTGATGTTTGTCTTCAATTTCTGGGTATCTCTACAATCAGGATAAATATTTTTATCATTTGTGCAGCAATTTTGCCATGAGGAAGACTGCATTTATGCACTGATGTCATTCTGTCCCTCTCTCCCCTGCCTTGTTATTACATCTCTGTTATTCTAAGGTTGATGAAAGGCAAGAGATAAGAACCCATGGGAGCCCACTTGCAGATGCTGACAAACTGTCCTATCACCCCCATCATCACTTAATCTTTTGAGCATTGGCCTGAGGTGGGAAATAAAGCTAAAAAATGGCAAAGTCTACTTCCTGAAAAGAAATCTAATTATTCATTTGAGAATCAGTGTTATGGGAAGGTTCATCACTGTATATCACTGCCCCAAAGCACACTCAGAATGCACCTTCCCCTCCCAGTTCTACCAGAAGATGGCTTTGGACAATCTTTTCACCTTCTTGGTGTTCAACCTGTCCTCATCTGTAATTTGATTTTCTGCTCTGCTTCCTCCTTTGGGCAGGAGACTGCAAACTCCACAGCAGAAAGCACCAATCACGTGCAAAACATCACTGCCATTATTATCATGGGAAAAAAAAGACCAAACTGAACAAAAACCCAAATGGCACCAAGTAAATGATTAATGACAGAAGAGAGAAATATGCTCCTCAAATGTATTGTTCTCCTAGGTTTTGGGTGGCAGTGCAGAGAAAAAAATAAAGTTTTTAAAAAACACATATATATGGGACCACAAGGACAAAGAGAGGATTGTTGCTGATAAAGCTGAGGAGGCACAGACAGACTATGCCAGTAAGTTAAACCAGCAGGATTAATTCTGGCTTTGCCTGTGATTAGCAGCAACATCAATTAGTCACCTACTGCATCAGAAAATCCCAACTTCCAACACTGCAATATTTTTGGGTTTCAAAGCAGAACTCTCTCATTGATGGCAGAGGATCTGGAGAGGAAAAATGAGAAACTGAAATATTACTGAAAGCCAGAAAGGCAGAGGACTCCTCACTGGGTGTTGACTTCTCCATTTTCCCTCAGATAAGATAACCTCAGTGCTGGGTTAGCTAATTGTGTCCTATAAATCCAGACAAATGTGTAAGTAGGGAAAATGAAGGTGAGTGGAATAAAATGAAAAGCACAAAAAGGCAGTGTGGGAAGTCAGCTGATGAACTGAGCCACCTGTCCAAAGTAATCTACATTCCTTCACCACAATTATTGAGTTTCCACTAATGCAGTGTGATTTGACACTGCATCAAGATTCCTGGAGAACCCAACAAGAATTTTGTCACCCCACCACACTAACTGAACTGGGTCCAGATCAATAGGGAGTCCATTTCAATTTAACTTTTCAAATCTGCAGCAGCCTCAGGGAACATTTTAACCCTGCTGGACTGTATTAGTCTGGTTCTCAACAATTTTTTTGGTAATTTTTAAAGAGGTGAATGTGAATGCTTCAAAAAATGCACTGAAAGGCTGTTGGGAAGAGAATGTCACACTCTTTTCTCTGAAGAAAATTAACTTTCCAAGTGTGCTATGGGCTTGTTTTCAGATGAAAAAGACTTAGCTTTGAGTAGCTTGATGAATTCTTGTGTTTGGGTAAATGGTTTGGGTAAATGCAAACCCTTTTGAGGTGGGTTATAGCACAATAGGTGAGGTGTCTGTGAATTTTAACAAAATGTAGATTTTAAAAAAAAAAAAAGCCATGATCTGCAAGCTAAGAAACAGGGATTGCAATTAATGGGGCCATTTTAAACAAGGGCTCTTCAAAACTAAGGGATGGTGTTCTGGAAACTAAGGGGGTTTCTGATTGGTTTCTCTTCTGCCATATACACAGCTGCATTCCTTCACCCCAGGTAGGAACTGTTACCTTATGGAAGCTCCAATATTTTTTGTTAAACCTCATAAAACTTATCAGTAAGAGACTCTTTCCTCTTCCAAGATCCTCCTCACATCTTGTGTAAGAGCACAACTATTACACCAATGCTCTACCAGACTGCCCATCACTTACATTCTGTGCTCCAACCCATCAAAGCATCTGTGCTGTTCCAAAAACATCAGCCCCACTTGATCAACCCTAGAGTTTTGTTTTATGCCAAAACATCATCTTCTTTCTCTGTTCTGATCTAATTTTCTGGCAGCTCAAATTGTTCTCTGGGCAACTTGATGTTGATCTTGCAAAGCTCCCTTCATCCCTGCCCTGAGGTGAGATGCTGCCTTCCATAACACATGGGAACTCACCCACAGGGGCTGTATGGAGACATCAACACCCTGCAAAGTGATCTGAGCTACACCTAGACACCATCCAAGCACAAAATTTGCAAAACCTGGGCTTGATTCAGAAGAAATTCTCAATCACGTGCAGAATTACCATTATTGCAATGTAGCAGCAAAGGGTTAAACACAGAGAATTTTGGAGTGGCTTGGCTATACAATAGAGAATAATTAGGTATCCCTAATAAGGCAGTTTAATAGTGTACTAAATGACATTCCCCCACACAGGGTGTAATTAGTTTCATGTACTTGACACATCCATGCAAGATGTCAGACTGGAAGATTATTTTATTGTTTTCTCACATCCAACCTTTACTTAGAACTAGTTTGTCTGTGCATCTTTCCTGCTTGTTTGAGGATTAACAGTCCATAATTTTTGGAATTCCAGTATGACATTTCTCACATTGCTGTTAATTTTCCTTCCTGGCCCCTTTTTTGGGCACAATGCATGTAGTTTTTACTAATGGATTTATGAAATCTGACATACCAAAGCACTTGCTCAGATTGGTCTGTTTGTCAATGAAGACTTTAGCAGAGATAACATTTCCAAAAGGCATGAACATCTGCAGAATGTCCTGGTCTCCAAACTCCTGGGGGAGGTGGTAAATAAAGAGGTTTGCCCCTTCTGGACCTTTAGGAAAACAAAACAAAACACAAGGTGTGAAAATGGATATTCCAAGTGCTGTTTTGAATCTATTTTTCCACAATACTTACTGAAGGTGATGGTCAGTCAGAAAAAAGCATTTCACTTTCCAGCTATGAAGGAATAAAAGCAAGTGGGATCATCAAAGCAACAGAGCTGAAATGCAGCTCTTTAGAACATCCTATCTTGAAAAGTGCCGATAATTCTACCACAGAATAAGGTAAACTGCAGCCTCTTCAATTTATACAAGTGTTTTTCGATATAATTAAGGTTAGGGAAAGAGGTACACAACATTTTACACTCTCATGATGCCCCAAGAACTTCACAGTCTTCTGCTGCTTCACACAATTGCATGGTTTAATTCTAGTTGTGAGAAACTTACACAAATACAATGACTTGAACTCAGATTTGAATATCACTGACACAAATAAAAAGGAATAAAAAGCATAAGACAAAGAAAAGCAAACCTTGTGACTTGGAAATTAGGGAAATCAAAAGGAGAAAGATACTCAGAATTAATTTGTACAGACTAATTTCAAAATGACAGGGTTTTGTTTGGTTGGTTTTTGTTTGGGCTTTTTTTTTAATACAAATTTTCTGCAGAAACATCTGTGTCCCAGAATAAGCTCTCTATAAAGTATTTCTTTCAAAAAAGTTCAAACTCAAACTTTGAGTTTGAGTATTTTTGAGTTTGAATATTTTTGAGTTTGACTTCGAATATTTTTCTTACAGTCAAAATTTGAGATGCACATCATTAGTGCAGTTGGTTTAAGCACTCATCCTAGCACTAATAAGTTGGGGTTTTGGGTTTTTTTTTTCCAGAGATCAATTTCTCCTTTACAACAACACACAGGAAATGATCAATAGATGCCAGGAAGAACATGATAGAGGATGGAGGAAGGCACTTGGCCTTCTCAGGCAAGCATAAATGGTACATAAAAGGAAGATGTGGTAAAAATCACATCTGGTTAGGTATACCCTTGCTCAGTGGAACCTAAGAGTGCCTCAGATGTGATATTCTTGGCTTTCTGGAGAGAAAAACAAGCATCAGATCTGTGGAATAACTTCTGTGATACAGTCACAAAGCTACTCCTTTTCACACAGAAGAACCAGGCTGGCTGTTCTCTCTCAGCTTGAAGGAAAAGGTTGTAAGGTTTGCCCAAAGGCAGGGGATAAATGGAAATAAAAATAAAAAAGTAAAAAAAGGAAAAAAAAAAGTAAAAAAGAAATATGTTTGGAGGAGTTTAAAAAAAAGAGGAAAAAAACCTGGACACCTGGAATTTATTTCTTCTTACTACTATCCAGGAAACACTACTTTTTAAAACAGTAGGAAAAAATATGTGGTAAATAATAGTTTAGAGCACATGCATGAGGGAGTTCATGTAATATTTACATAGCATTTTTCTCTGGTACTTCTTTATCCTCAATCACTCCATATGTTTCACCATTACATCACAAATCATGTTAAGAGACAAAACACACTTGTCAGTGTTCACTTACTTTAACTTAACCTCTTACTACCAGAATTAAGAAGTATAAAAAAAGACACTGTCAGCTCCTAATAATAAAGAATAAACCCATACTTAATATGGATATTCATAAGAATTTAAAATATTTAGACAAAAAAAATCAAGTTGTTCTTCACCCTGTATCTTCCAAGGATACCACAGAAAAAAATGTCTTACTGGTGTCAGTTTGCTGTCACTCGCCAAAATGAATGAGATGAAAGATAAATTTAGAGAAAACAAAAAAATAAGAGGGGAAAAATTTAATTTAAAAAATCCTTCTACATAATAGAAGCTGTTAGCAGCAAATGTACTAATGAATTCAGAGAAAATATACATGCTAACTGTGCAACAGCCAACCAAGGGAATAAAAGATTTGTTTTCCTAGGAAACACTTCCCATAACAGAACAAGATATTTTAAAAGAGGATTAAAAAAATTCTCTTGAGGATATTATACCAGGTTTATTTCCAAAGCTTAGCAGTGGCAAGAATAGGAGTGACAACAGTTTGAGAAATCATGCAGTGTTTTCTTGTCCTTCTAGAATTAGCTGGAAAGGAGGCTGAGAGAAAGCAATGAAAACAGAAACAAACCCCCCAAATGCCTGGGAAGTGTGCAGGGGAAGGGAAGAGGGGAATAGGGTAACCTCATTTTCCTAAACATCTTGTAATTAGTATTCATTTATTCTTAGCAGTAACTTCCTGAGGTTTATTTGCTGTTGGCAGAGGGAGAGGGGGGCAATCATTCACTCAGCTGCTTCCCTGCAAGACCCACAATTAAACAAAGAACCACTCCAAGTGAAAACGGATCTTGTCATTAGCTCAAAACCTTCAAACTAATCAGATTAACTCCATTATTGTCACAGAGAATGGAAACCAAAAGTCAGAACAGCACCCATAAAGATAAGATTTTTTTTTGTTAGCAGTGTCTTCTTATGCAGTAGTTGGTAAATGGTTTTGTGTAAGAGATGACAGACACTCAAGTGAAACTTCAAGGACAGATGGTTAAAAAATTAATGCAATGGGCTTGTGTGTCAAGAGTTTGGTAGCAGGGGAACTTCTGTGAGAACCTTTTGAAGCTTCCCCCATGCCTGATAGAACCAACACCACTGGGATGACACAGTTAAGAAAGTATAACTTCCTGTGTGACAGCAACCAGGAGAGAGCAATGAGAAAGTTAAGTATGTAGAAACCAAGTTCAGTGAAGAAGGGAGGGAAGAGGGAGAACATGCTCCAGGCATAAGTGCAGAGGTGAAGGGTGGTGAAGTGAGGAGTCACCACAACCTCTCTGGGTAGCCTGATCTAGTGGGAGGTGTCTCTGCCTATGGCAGGGGTTTGGAATTTGATGATCTTTAAGGTCCATTCCAACCCCAACTATTCTATGATTCCACAATTCTACCTTTTAGAGGGACTTCCTGGGTTATGCTCTCAGCGCTCTTTGCCTAACAACAAAAGAGACAGCAGCATCTTTGCCTAACAGCTAAAGAGACAGCAGCATCTTCTCCTAACAAGAGACAGCAGCATCTTTGCCTAACAGCTAAAGAGATAGCACCATCTTTGCTTAACAGTGAAAAAGATAGCACCATTTTTGACCTAACAACAAAAGAGATACCAGCAGCTTTGACCTAACAACAAAAGAGATACCAGCAGCTTTGACCTAACAAAAGAGATACCAGCAGCTTTGCCTAAGAACAAAAGGGATAGCACCATCTTTGCCTAACAACAGAGACAACACCATCTTTGCCCTAACAACAAAGAGACAGCACCATCTTTGCCTAACAGCAGAAGAGATGGCAACATCTTTGCCAAACAACAAAAGAAGCTGCATCAGTTTTGACCTAACAGCCAAAGAGACAGCAGCATCTTTGCCTAACAGCTAAAGAGATAGCACCATCTTTGCCTAACAACAGAGACAACACCATCTTTGCCCTAACAACAAAGAGACAGCACCATCTTTGCCTAACAGCAAAAGGATAGCATCATCTTTGCCTAACAACAGGAGATAGCACCATCTTCGCCCTAACAACCAGAGACAACATCATCTTTGTCTTAACAACAAAAGAGACAATACAATCTTTGCCCTAACAGCAAAAGAGATACCACCATCTTTGCCTAACAGCTAAAGAGATAGCACCATCTTTGCCTAACAATGAAAAAGATAGCATCATTTTTGACCTAACAACAAAAGAGATAGCAGCATCTTTGACCTAACAACAAAAGAGATACCAGCAGCTTTGCCTAAGAACAAAAGGGATAGCACCATCTTTGCCTAACAACAGAGACAACACCATCTTTGCCCTAACAACAAAAGAGACAGCATCATCTTTGCCCTGACAACAAAAGAGATAGCAGCATCTTTGTCTAACAACAAAAGAGATAGCACCATCTTTGTGTAACAGCTAAAGAGACAGCAGCATCTTTGCCCTAACAAGCGATAGCAGCATCGTCATGTAACAAAAGAGATAGCAGCATCTTTGCCTAAGAACAAAAGAGACAACAGCATCTTTGCCCTAACAGCTAAAGAGATAGCACCATCTTTGCCTAACATCAGAAGAGATAGCAGCATCTTTGCCTAAGAACAAAAGAGATAGCAGCATCTTTGCCCTAACAACAAAAGAGACAGCACCATCTTTGCCCTATCAGCAAGAGACAGCACCATCTTTGCCAAATAACAGGAGATAACACCATCTTTGCCAAATAACAGGAGATAACACCATCTTTGCCAAATAACACGAGATAACACCATCTCTGCCTAACAGCCAAGGAGACATCATCATCTTTGCCTACCAACAAAAGAGATAGCATCATCTTTGCCTAACACCAAAAGAGACAGTACCATCTTCACCTAACATCTGAAGAGACAGCACCATCTTGGTGTCTCTGTGAAGTCTCTGCAAAGAAACAAACCCATGAGATGAATTTTGCTCTGTGAAGAAACGAACCCAGGAGATGAATTTTGCCCAGCAGGCAGGTATGGAGGGGGGACACAGGCCTTACCTTCCTTCTGGCTGCCAGCAGCACTCTGCTGTTGCAATAGGGTCTGGCTGTAGAGGGTGGGCAGCGCGGCGGCGGCGTACTGCTGGATCCCTGAGTATGCCTGCGTCAGCGCGTCCATGGTGCCCGCCGTCCCATTCGTCAGCCCTGTGGCGCCGAGTCCTCCGTTCAGGGCCGCCATACCTGAGAGCATTTGAGCAACTTTACAAAAAACCCAACAATAGAGAAAAGAAATTGCACTTGTTCATTAGTGCTTTCCCAAAGTCGTTGGTAGTTATTATTTATTATTTATATATTACTGACACAAGGATGGCGCGGCGGCAGCATGCAGCTCAGCACTTCACCAAAATGGCCACTTGGAAACAAAGAAACAACAACTTGGGCTCCAAGATGGGGCTCACTTCAGCACAAGGGGTTGCACAGTCAAACAGACTCACATGCAATGCCTGCTACTGGCAAGTACTATGCCTGGCAGCCTCTCTGCTCACCCTCCACACCTACTGAGGGTACGGGGAGATGGGAGGGTGATGGATAGTCAACCTCCATCCTTGCAACCTGGAGCTGGGAAGGTGATAAATATTTGGACTGAATCCTTACAACCAGGAGTTGGGAGGGTGACTGATACATATTTGACCTGCATCCTTGCAACCTGGAGCTGGGAGGATCATAAATCATAAAAATCATAAAATAGTTTGGGTTGGAAGGGACCTTAAAGATCATCGAGTTCCAACCCCCTGCCATAGGCAGGGACACCTCCCACTAGATCAGGCTGCTCAGTGCCTTGTCCAGCCTAGTCTTGAACACCTCCAGAGAGGGGGGCATCCACAGCCTCTCTGGGCAACCTGATGCATATTTGACCTGCATCCTTGCAACCTGGAGCTGGGAGGGTGATGCATATTTGACCTGCATCCTTGAAACCTAGAGCTGGGAAGGTGATAAATATTTGGCCTGAATCCTTGCAACCAGACGTTG
>VZTY01015524.1:38875-61228 GCA_013400935.1 Turnix velox
GAGATGCATATTCGACGTGTATCCTGGAAGGGTGATGCATATTTGACCTGCATCCTTGCAACCTGGAGCTGGGAGGGTGATGGATATTCAACCTGCATCCTTGGAGGGTGATGCATATTTGACCTCCATCCTGCAACCTGGAGCTGAGAGAGTGATAAATATTTGACCTGCATCCTTACAACCTGGAGCTAGGAGGGTGATACATATTCCACCTGCATCCTTGCAATCTGGAGCTGGGAGGGTGGTACATATTTGACCTGCATCCTGGAGCTGGTAGGGTGATAACTATTTGACCTGCATCCTTGCAACCTGGAGCTGGAAGGGTGGTGCATATTCAACCTGCATCCTGGGAGGGTGATAAATATTTGGCCTGCATCCTTAGACCCTGGAGCTGGGAGGATGATGCATATTTTACCTGCATCCTTGCAACCTGGATCTGGGAGGGTCATATATATTTGTCCTGAATCCTTGGAGGGTGATGCATATTTTACCTGCATCATTGCAGCCTGGAGCTGGGAGCATGATAAATATCTGACCTGCATCCTTGCAACCTGGAGATGGGAGGATGATGCATATTTGACCTGCATCCTTGCAACCTGGAGCTGTGAGAGTAATAAATCTTCAACCTGCATCCTTGCAACCTGGCTGCTGGGAGGGTGATATATATTTGACTTGAATCCTTGCTACCTGGAGCTGGGAGGATGATGCATATTTGACCTGCATCCTGGGAGGGTGATACATATTCGACCTGCATCCTTGCAACCTGGAGATGGGAGGGTGATGCATATTCAACCTGTATCCTTGCATATTTGAGCTGCATCCTTGCAACCTGGAGTTGGGAGGGTGATGCATATTTGACCTGCATCCTGGGAGGGTGATACATATTCGACCTGCATCCTTGCAACCTGGAGCTGGGAGGGTGATGGATATTCGACCTGCATCCTTGAGGGTGATGCATATTTGACCTGCATCCTTGCAATCTGGAGATGGGAAGGTGATGAATATTTGACCTGCATTCTGGGAGAGTGATACATATTTCACCTGCATCCTTGCAGCCTGGAGTTGGGAGGATGATTCATTTTTGACCTGCATCATTGCAACCTGGAGCTGGGAGGATGGTTCATATTCAACCTGCATCCTTGCAACCTGGCTGCTTGGAGGATGATGCATATTTGACCTGCCTCGTTGCAACTTGGAGGTGGGAGGATGATACATAGTTGACCTGCATCCTTGCAACCTGGCTGCTGGGAAAAAAAGCAGTCTGTGAAGAAACCTACTCGTTCTGACCAGGGTGTTCAGCAACAGGCTGTGACCACACCAGGTAAGAAGTGTTTTGGGTTATATGTAGAGTTAGCAGAGAACACTGAATGGCAATTTTTGAAACAATCCTCTGTAAAATTGTGGGCTTTGCCAGTCAGATTTGTGGTAGGAAGTCAAACTGAGATGCTCCACACTTCCACTCTCCTTCTCCAGTTACTCTTGCTGCTGCAGAAGAGATGAAGAGCAAGCAGCACATCTGGAGTGACTAAAATTGCTTCACAGAGACTCTCATCAGGAAGAAACAAAAGCATATGGTTCTAGCAATGTCTTTCCTCTTGCTGGAAGCAAGAGTCATTCAATTTATTTTCTTGAAAGTGATTCTACCTCCTGATAAATATCAGATTAATTGAACTGGGATGACTGCCAAAGAGAGAAAACTTCAGACTGGATTGCTAACTGTGTGGAAAATATCATCCCTCCATCCATGCAAACAGTGTGGTCTGCAAAAGAAGTTTTGCTATTCTGACTCAATGGTGAACAAACCCCTGGGCTGCAAGTGTCTCTCTGCTGCTTCTGTTCCTTATCATGGCTCCTCAATGAGCCACATTCAAGTCAAGAACGCTAACACTTACTTTTAATCCAGACATCCCAGAAAAAGTGAGTTTTCTGTCAGAGATAGATTTTCTTTGGCAGTTTCTGGATGTCAGAGCTCAGAGCCTTGGTCATTGTCCCACCTTGTGTCAACTGGACCAGTAAGTGCTCAAGACTGAGGGTTAGTCCATGTTTTCTTCACGGTCAGTTATGCCATGCTCCTCAGTTTTTAGGTGAGCAGCTGATAAACATTTTAAAAGGGCTTAATCAGGGCCCTTGAAATCAGCAATCAGAAAAATGGGGCACCCAGAACCACCTGTGACCATTTCTTAGACTCTGTAGTTCTTTTTCTTGGCAAAATGATGGGTGAGAAGGTGACTGGTGGACCCATGCTAAGACCCAAAAAGCTAGGAACACCAGTGAGAAGAAGAGGGATTAATTTCAGTGCAGAAATAAGGGGTTACATGCAAATTGGAGAAAAGTGAGGAAATTAAGCACAGCACACTCTATAGTGAATTAACAACGAAATCTATTAGAGTGGGAAACAATCTTCAAGGAAAGTGGCAAAAAGCCTTATCACATGAGTAATTTAGAGATAGGAAGAATACTGCAGGGAATTATTCTGTACTGGCAGAAGGAGGATAAAGATGCTGACCTACCAGTTTCCTTCCATCTCATGTAGATTCAGAAAGTGTATTCCTGTGAGTCTCCTATAATCAGGACAATTGCTCAAGTGGCACCTTTCTGGCTCCACCAGAGCCTGTGCCAATTAATAGAATTGTGCTGCATAAATTATACCTTTTGATATTACTGTAATTTGTGTGACTAAACACTTGACAGAGATGTGATATTCTTGGCCTTTCCTTAATAAAATGTCTCACACTTTGAAAGATTTCTCCTTTCCTCTCCACCCTGCTCCAGAGCATCTCTGAATGAGACACTGACTGCTGCTGTGCTCAACAACCTGCCTGTGCCACAGCACAAGGGACACAGAGACAAAAACTAGAACAAAACCTGGAAAAATCAGGATAGCATCTAATATTTCAAAGGCAGGACATTTAGAAAATGAAGGTTCTTCCTCATCATCAGGTCCTGAGCTTGACCTTAACCTGCTCTGAAGCTTTTGTACAAGTTTGTGTCACTGCTTCCATGGGTTCAGGCAGTGGTTCAAGCAGCAGAGGCTCCAGATAAAGCAGCTCCTATCTCTCCTTTTATTACAGTGTTGAAACAACTTGATAATAGAGAAAGCATTAGGATAACATGTTATCTTTTGTGAGTCATCAGCCCATTAGATAAACAGGCTTTGTGTTGCAGCGGGCAGCATCCTCCCCCTTCTTTCACCCACAATCAATAAATAGCCCCTTCCCAGGGAGTGATTTCAGATTAGCAGCCAGGCAGCCAGCCCTGGCTCACTGCAGGGCTGCTGGGGAGGGCACTGCTAGTGCCACCACCACCCTTGTGTCTAAACACACTTCCCTCCTCAGCAAAACACATCTGCAGAAACCTCTTGATGCTTTTTTTCTATCCTCTCTTTTTACATTTCTATGAAATCCACAAGGTCCAGCTGCAACCAGGCACCTGTCCCATCTCTTTTTTTACCTCCACCAACACACCTCAGTCTGATATTGACCTTTGGTCCCTTCCTCACTTGTCAAACAACCTCTCAGAGTGGCTCTATCTGTCCTTCGGCTTTTTTGAGTTACCCTACATAAAACTGAAGCAAGGCAAGCAGTGGTGTGGAGAAGCTTGTGTGGTGTGCCACCACTGCATCACAGAATGGAAGTTGGAAGGAATCTTTTTCTTTTCCATCCATGAGCAAGGAATGACTTATTAGATACTTCAGCTCTTCTGAATTTTAAAGCTTGAAGGTGTTTTCTGAAACATTGAACTTTCTTTAGGGTGAGGGTGGTGAAACACTGGAGGAGGTTGCTCAGAGAGGTTGTGGATGCCCCTTCATCCCTGGAAGTGTTTAAGGCCAGGCTGGACACGGCACTGAGCAGCCTCTTGTAGTGGGAAGTTGGAAATTGATGATCTTTAAGGTCTCTTCCAGCCCAAACTACTCTATGATTCTATGATGCTTGCCAAGTCCAAAGGTCTCTTGAAGGGCTTTCCAAGCACCTTCAAATGTGTCACAAATAGTTTTATCTTTGTTTTATAGATGTAAATATGGGTGCAGAAAAACTAAGTGATGGCCTTGGGCTCAGACACAAACCCTGTGTCATAGTTGAATCCATTCTGTTCTTTCCTAATAGTGAAGAAGCTACTCCTCTTTATTAATTTTTCCTTATTATTAATAATGCTTGTTGTTAATTGCATTATTTAAAATTAAGTACCCCAAAGTGACTCTCTAATGTTTTATTACTTAAGGATTTAGATGCACAGCTGAAGGAAGACTGGAAGAATCCCCAATATATGTAAAATTATTACCAACACCTTGGAGTTCTCTCTACAATAAGAGCACTATCAGTCTCCACAGACCAGCTTCTTTTTCATGGGCTCAGTGAGGATCCAGAGAAGAGCTAAGAGCCTCCTACTGAGACCAGTCCTTGTGCTTCTCACATACAGAGCACGACATGGCTTCAACAGAAAAGCACCTCTTTTAACACCTCTGTGTAAATCAATGCCCAAATCCTCTACCACCTTGTGATCCATTTCTGGATTAAGCTCTGCATGACTTGTCCTTAGTATTGCTCATTCTAATTCCCCAATTAGAGCCATGTCACTCAAGTCCAACTTCTCTCCACAATTCCTTCAGGAAACTCCCTTCCTAAATGATGTTTGAATTTTTTTACTAAGTGCTTATGCCTTATGGCCATGGCACACAGTGAAACATCAGAGTTATTGAAAGTGAGCAGGTTTGATGATGAACCAGACCTGGTGACTAGGAAAAGCACTGGGATTTCTTCAAAATGGACAGGGAAGGTGGCAATTTGAACAATGCTTTGCTCTCTTTAGCATCACAAGTACCTGAAACTGGTGTCAAGCTTTTGAGACAATCAGTGCCACGACACTGATGTGCTGGGAAAGCAGAGACCTCCCCCATATATACACAGACAGACAGATCCATATACATTAAGTGCTGTACACATACAGATATCCCAGGCATGTACACTCTCTGTGTCCATCAAAAACACCCATGGAGATGTGAGACTGAAGCTACTGTTGGAACAAGTCTTAAAACAAGCTGGACGTTGTGAGTACGTCATTAAATACTCCAGATGACACACGCAGGGAAGTTTGCACATACATCACCTCCAATTCCTTCCTGAGAAATGGTCAACTCTTTGCTTGGAGCCTAGCAAGAAGTGTTTAAAGGAGTGCAACACAAGGGTTCCCACGCAAAGGTGATTCATTCTTCCTTAGTCTCCATGAAAGGGACATTATCTGGGAGTGCTCCAGTGTGCCTGTGTTCTTAGCACTTGGGAGGGGAGGAGTGGGATGCCAAACTCTGATATTGTGAGTTCTTACAAACCAAGTGAAGCACAATGGCTATTTATCAAGAAAGGACATTTAATAATTTTGTGTTTGTGACAGGGTAGCACTCTCAGTAGGAGAGTTCATGAAAGGAGATGCTAACTTTTCAGGCATGCCATTTTCAGTGGCAGGATTTGATACTAATATAATAAGATAGGAAAATGTAATAAGAAAATATCATCTGTCATTTGGGACCTAATACTTACTTTTCTTAAGTTGCTCTTTACTCAGATTTACTTGTTGGTGTGAAATACACATGTCCTTGCCAGAAGCAAGACCTGATTTACACAAGACCCACCCCATGCAACCACTCAACATTGTTACATGGACATCCACGAGCCCCCTTCATTCACAGTTCCCAACAATGACAACCAGAGAGCACAAAACAAAAAGATTGAGAGAGCAGCCACATAACAGTGACAAAAAGGACATCATGCAGAGCACCAGAGTGAGCAAGAGATACTGAGGAGGACATCCATTCCTGGGGGTACATTGTGATGGGTCATGGACCAGCAATGACCAAATAGATTCCTTGCATTGCAAAAGGAAATGCAAGGAGCAAGAGCAGCTTAAAAAAAAAAAAGGGAGGGAGAAAAATAGAGCTGGACAAATCTCTTCCATTGCTGGCAGTGGTGAAGTCATCATGGCAAAATGAAAAAAAAAAAAATTCTTCTTCTTTGGGAAAATCTTGACCAAGGCTAAAAACAAGGAAAAATGTTCTAATACTACTGGCATCTACATAGCTGGGGATGCCAGGGCTGGTTTAAGATGTCATAGGATAGATGTGCATGCTCTGGTTTAACAGGTGATCAACTGCATCCCTCTCTCATACTTGCCAATTAAAAGCTACAGACTCGTCTTAATTTTAAAATTATGTTGCTCTTAATTAATTTTGATAATTTCCACAGACACTTAAATCTTACTGCCTCTAGGGCAAACATCTTTGCATTTATGGATGAGATTACATAAATTGGGGTGATATACCTGTAGACAGACTCCCTAAAAGAAAAAGGATCCTATCCTACAACCAAGACAACACAAATCCTTGGTGATGTTTTTTTTTACCTTCCTTACATCCTGCAAGAAAAGCAGTCTTTGTGCAGGGACCCAAGGGATTTCACTTTGCAGAGCAACCTGTGTGAAACTAAAGGGCTCCAGAACTACATAGGTTTGAACTAGATCAGCTTGACCCTCTTATTTCATATAACTATAGATTAAAAATAGCCATATCATAGCTCTTGTGGCATAATTACTGGGGAAGGCTGTCCACCACAGCAAGAAATACTCACTGTTTACGGTACCTGCTAGTGCATTAATATTATTCAGCCCAACAGTGGCTCCAGCCAATCCTTGGAGAGTGCCCAGAGAAGTCAAAGAATTCATGGCCGCACCAGCTGTGGAATTAGCAGTTGATGCAGCCACTGAAAGGAAAAAAAAAAGGCAAAATTAAGACCATATTTTGCATTATTTTGATCACAAACCAGCTCACAGTAGTGCTGAGCACAACAGCACTGTTACCTGCAGGAGAAATTGGAAAACACACCAACCAACCAACCAACTTTCTTCAAGATATTCATAGAAAGTGGTGTTAAGGTTCAAACTGCAAAGACTGCAGCCCAAAATTCAGCAGTGTAGCTATTATTTGCAAACATACTATAGAAATAGTAAATAGGAGATCAGTCACATTCTCAAAAGTCTATCAGCTGATCAATTAACCAGGTTATTGAGATTTTTGTCACATTTTAGATAATATCACTGAAAAAAAGACAAAATCAGTTGTACTTTTGTCATTCAGCAGCTTTCTTTTTGTTCTAGGTTCCAAGTGTTCTAAGAGAAATTTTAGTTATTCCATATCTTTATGTCTCTGCTTTAGGACACTGCAGCAACACCATTTAAAGCCTTGAGGCTTTAAAAGAAGAATGAGCAGCAAAATACAAAATGTAACTGCAATTCACAGAATGTCAGAGATTGGAAGGGACCTCGAGAGATCATCTAATCTAATCTCCCTGCCAGAGCAGGAACACCTAAGACCATATGACCATAATAATCTAGGTTGGAAGGGACCTTTCAGATCATCAAGTCCAACCATCAGTCCAGCTCTGACAAGCCATGTACCTGGACAGGGATTTGAAGCCTTGACCCTCAGATTAGGATCTCCATTGCTTTCTGTTCATGATGAAAAAATAAATGCAACTGCACCATGCTTCAGTGTTCCTATTTTTGCCTCACTGAGCTTCTGCTGATATTAAAAGCATCTGTCTGCAGCCTTTTTGCACCTTGAGGAGCCCCCACAAAGACAATGCTCCAACTTCAGTTGGAATCCAATCCCCTAATCATCTTCATGGCTCTGTGCTGGACTTTCTCAGGCACTTCCCTGTCCTTTTTTGAGCTGAGGGTCCCAAAACTGGACACAATATTCCAACTGTGGACTCATATTCATTTCACTGCAGTATTTTAGTGTGGTCTTAATACATATATGCACCCAGAAATACATATATGCAACCATAAATTTTAGTATTTGCAACCCCAAAAGCTCTGCCAGTGGGGAAGCTGAAGCTCAGGTGGAGAAAAGGTCTTTGCAGCTACATTGTCCCTGCCCATGGCAGGGGAGGTGGAACTGGATGATCTTTGAGGTCCCTTCCAACCCAAACCATTCTATGATTCTGTGATGAAGGTGGATGGGATGAATCCACCTAAACTATAGGCTTGGAAAGAGAAAGAGACTCACTCTCTTGACATAGGAAAGTGATAAAGCACCTTAGAAAGGGTGATCATTTAGGACAGGCTGGATGAACTAGAAGTTCTCTCTCACAGAAGTGTCTTGAATAACCAGTGTAGATTAAACACTTAACTTACAGGTAGGTAACATTGTGCCAAATGAATCATACTCATAAATGCCACAGAAGCAATTAGATTTTTAGCTTGTCTCCTGAGCTCTGCTTTAGTGCATCAATCACAAAGACTTTCTTTCTTTCCTTCCCTTTTAAAAGTTGCATTATCTTCTGAACAGGGAGTATTTAAAGTCAGGGTTTTGTTGATAATTTACCAGAGGCACATCATGTCTATGTCATGTTTTTTTTGCTCCTTTTTTGTTCATTACTTACCTGTGAAATGCTTAAGATCACTTTTATCTCGAAGCTCTTTTGAGCTGTCAAACACATCAGATTACTCAGTGAACCCTCAAGAAAATTAAGTCTCTGCAGTTGGCAGGATCCAGGGAGGGAAGCAGGAGGCAACTTTTTTCACCCTGAGGATAAACTTCAAAGTCCTAATCTACAAATAACATGTTTAACAACATCAAGACCCTCTAAAGATCACCCTTTGCATTCATGAGGCCTCAAAGTACCAGGAGGACTGTGTCTAGCTGAGAAGCCCTCAGCACAAGAAGGACAAGGACATGGAGAGAGTCCAGAGGAAGCCATCAAAGAGCTGGAGGAACTCTCATACAAGGAAGGACAGGCTGAAAGAGTTAGGGCTGAAAGAGTTCAACCTGGAAAACAGAGCTCATGAGGGTGGTGAGACACTACAAGAAGTTGCTCTGAAAAGCAGTAGAGGCTGTTCCTGCCATTTAAAGTCAGATTTGATGACACTCTGAGCAACCTTATATAAGTAAAGATGTCCCTGCTCACTGAGGGGGGAAGAGAGGAGAGTAGAGATGGGACTAGATGACATTTGTAGGTCCAAGTTAACTCATTTTTTAATTCTAAGTACAAAAGTCTTGATGTGGATGATGAGAGAGTTCCAGAATCTGTGAGACATTCCTCCTCCCCACTTCCCTAGCATCTGCAGTGCTAACCTAAATAATTCTGTAAGTTGCAGATAGAAGCAGCTTTGATTATTCAGTCTCTCTCCACATAGCAATAAGAAGCCAATAATGTCTTTGATTTAAAAAAAAGGGAGTAGTAAAAAACCCCCATTTTTGTCAGATAATGTGGGCACCAACAGAGAAGAGAGGAAAAAAATCAAAGTGAATGGATGTCAGTGAATTCCCTGTGACCAACACTGTTCCATGTTTCTGCTCATGTTCATTAGCAGATCATTTAAATGAAGTATATAAACCTAACATCTGAAGAGTCTGATTGGTTTTGACTGGGCTGAATTCCATCCATTTCTGCTTCAGAGGATGATTACCCTTTCCTCTTGAGGAAACACATATATTTAAGAAGTGAGTGAAATGGGGGCTAGGAAGCTGCCTGAAAATTGCATTAAAGCTCTTGGGGGCAAATAACTTGTGTGAAGGAAAGCCACATGCTTATGGATTGTCAACACATCTGCTGGAAAAGGCAGAAAAACCTGATTAAACCTTTCCCTCTTGAGCAGCCCATGGGGAGTGTGGTGGTGGCTCTTATCATAGCCCCACACTGTGCTCAAACACATGCTCCAGGGATGGGCAGTACCTGATGAGGCCAACATCTCTTTTCTTATTATTCATATCAAGCCTCTCTATTCCATCAGACAAACACAGAGCAGGTGCCTCAGTGATTCTGCCATTTGAAGTTGCAATGCAGATGATCTGGTTTGCCCAAATAATGGCACACAATCAATGTGAAACACTAAGTTGGAGCACTGAAGCACCTCAGAAAAATGAGCATTTTGTTGTGGCTGTTTCTTCTGCTTTGCAGTGATCTGTCTCATAGATCCACTGGGACAATGCTCTCCCCTCTTTGGGCTGATTGTCTCTTTGAGGAGAAAAGAACTGCATGGTTTCCATTACCTGTGTGAATGGAAATGAGGAAACTTCTTTCATTAGGGTACTTGCAAAGAGTAGACCCAGCACCCTGTGGGGTGAGGTTCCCTGAAGGACTCCACACTAGTCATCTCCTCTCTGACTGCATCAGGCACACATGGAACAAAGATGAAGACAGTAAAGAACTATAATACCATCACAAAGGAGCCATAACATGTCCAAGGTATTGAGAGAGGTGAAAAATTATGACAAAATGCTAGATAAAACCAAGAGATGAAGTGATGGCATTCCTAGTCCCCCAAAAACTTCAAAAGGAAGTTAAAACAAAATTTAGAACATCCTGCAAGACACATGTTGACGCTTAGACCAGCTATAAGTTTTCACTTCATGTGCTCTCAAAACATGCTGAAATCCATCGAAAGCCAAGGCCTCTCCTGCCCTTTGTCCTTTTCTAGTTATTTTCAACTAAAAGATTGTAACATACACTGAGCAAAAGGGTAAAAAAGAATTCACATGCTTTGTGGTAACAGTAGATGGCTGCACTATTTTGGGGGAACCTGAAAAAACAAACCTCTTGGGCTCTGCAACTGCTGAGAGTAATGGCAAAGGAAGTATAATAAACTGTTGGAACAGCATTATTCTGTATTTATATCTTTTAATTTTTCAGATGACAAAAATAGACTGCATACCTACAGAATTTCTAAATTATTTTTATCAGGTTCACCTGCCACCAAATAAATGGAAAAAAAGCATTTTACAACTGCCTTCATCCTCTACACCACAGGATTGCTGCTCTGAATTGAATCACTTCATCCTGCCACTTAACAAAGAGTGGGCAACCTGTCTCCAGGCACTCAGGCAGCTTGATGTAAGGAGCTGCTGTGCCTTTAGGATTTGCCCTCCTTGTGCTACCAGTGCACCAGCATCTGGTGTGACAGTGAGGAAAACCAAAACACACAAAAAAAGTGTGAAAAATCTGGGTTCCTGGTGTCACTTTGTATGGAAGACCCTGTATTCTTAACATTTGAGGTACAATTTTCCTCTTCATGGAGGGAATTTTATCCTTAAAATGCCTGTCCATCAGGGATTCCATATGTTTTTGGGGTAGCATTACTGGGGAGTCAGCTAATTCTGAAGGTAGGAGAGAGATTGAGCAGACTTGAGCTCAATGAACAAAAATAGTTGGTGAAGGACAGAGCTGCTTTTCACCAGCTGCATTGATCATCCCCTCACAATGTTAAGCCCTGGATAAACATCAGAACATGATAGGATTTTTTTTTTTTTCCTATTCAAAAGAACTTTTTCCTCTCTAACATCAGTCATTGGAATAAGCTGATGACTTTCTCAAAGAGGCTGTTGCTCAATTAGAGACTATTGGCAGGAGTTTTGGGGTTGAATCCTTTGGCTATTGTTGCAAGAATTCAGATAAGATGCTCACCATGTTCCCCACTGGCTTTAAAATCTACTAATAGGTGAAATTAACATCAGAGCACTGGAAAAAGAGACCAGTTCAGAGCTGTGAGAGTAAAGCTGCCCTGAGTAACCAGCAGAACAATGTTTCCTGTGGGTACACCACATGCTGGTCACCTGTTGCCTTCTCCAACCAGGCACCATACAGAGACTTTACAGAACACTTCAGCATTTCCAGCCATGAGAGGTGAGAAGGTTAAAAATGTTTATTTTACTACTGGAGACTTTACTGTTTCTTCTTTGCTGACCCCTCCATTATCATTTTTCTGTGTCAGCCTTCCTCCTCTTTCTACCAAACTCAACTCCACTTTTAATTAACCCTCAGAAAACTTCAAATAATACCAATATTTTTAGAAAAGAAGAAGGGTACAGCTTCAGCCTTCCCCCAGGACACCCCAAAATCTCACCTACCTCAGCCACTTGGTCACACCACAAAGCATCCTTTTAATTGATTTTTTTTGCTATTAATCAACTTCATTTTGGTTAAAATATTCTTTAACAGAGCTCTCTCTGACACAGAGATGTTGCTCTCCACAGTATAGATATTTGTGTTTAACCAGTAATGTTGCATTCAGAGAGATTTTTAAGGCTGGAAGGAGCTGGCATTTTCAACTATTCCCCTCACATTTATTTCTGCCTGTAAAAGGTTAGAGCATCTTACAAGTCAGAGAAGTTTTTAACAGAAATCTAAGCTAGCAACAAGCCATTTCCCTTTTAATCCAAACAACATTTCAACACATTTCCTTAAAAACAATGCCAATCTAGAATAACAACCAGTTCTAGCCCAGAAACTTTTGGCTGTTCCTTTGGCTAGCTCATGTCCACAGAGTCACAATGATTTACAGCATCTGGATTTCGATCAGCTGGAAAACTAGATTCAATATAACTGTATCTAGGAAAGGCAATGATGTGTGGATATTTCTTTGGCTGTGGACACAGTGGATGGATGGGACTGATTTTTCACCTTTGGCAGCCTCATTGTTAGTCTAGTCAAAACCACTTCTTTGGACTGTCTCTAAGGTTGAGAGACCTCCAGCTCAAATCTTTAGATTTCTATCTCAGGATGGGTTGAATTGCTCCCTCTGGAAGTGTCCTTATTTCCACTAGTTGAGATAAGGAACTCAAAGCAGACACAGACCATCCAGAGAGGAAACATGTGGCAATATGGATCCACATAACTGGCACAGGCTGTGGTTCCAAGTCTGCAGAACCACTGCCAAACCATGAAAAGTCAGGAGTTTGAATGTAATTACAGTGAGAATGGGGTTAAAAATCCTAATTTTGGGACCAAACTTCAGATGTTTTTCACAAAAATAATTTTTGCTCAAATTTCTCAATTTTGGGGTGAAAAAAATATCTCTCTCTAGAGAGAGAGCTGTGTGATTCACCTCTTCTCTAGAGAGGGTCCTGTGTGATCCACCCCTTAGAGGTGTAGGACTTTCTGCTTGTTCCTAATTCTTTAAAAACCCTCTAAGTAGCTGTATTGCATTATGAATCTGGAAAACAACTTCCAGCTCCTGCTGCAGGGAGCCTGGGCATTATTGAGGAAGTACGTCTTGGGAAAAGGAGTGGTGAAAAAGGCTCTCAGGATTCTCTTCTGTTCCTTGCAGGTTCCTGGAACTAAAAAAGAGGCCCCTGGAGCCAAAGCTTTGGCTCCTTGGCTCTTATTTCAATAAATAATAATTGTTAAAAAAACAAAAAAAACCCCTCTAAGCTGAATTGTACTGTTTTTGAGCCATGTAGGATTTCTGGGGAATGAAAATGACAGCTCTGGAAGTGGGGGCACTCACATCCACATGAGATTCTGTCATGTTTGCTTAATATATTTCAGGTTAGATATAAGAAAGTTCTTTAGGGTGAGGGTAGTGAAACACTGGAAGAGTTTGCCCAGAGAGGTTGTGGATACCCCCTCTCTGGAGGTGTTTAAGCAACCTGATGTAGTGCAGGATGTCCCTGCTCACTGCAGGGGGGTTGGACTAGATGGCCTTTGAGGGTTCCTTCCAACCAACCCAATGCATTCTGCATTCTGTGATCAGATCTCAGACTCAGAGAATTGCCTAATGCTGGCTGATTCTGTGCTAATGTGCAGAGGATGGGTCTTATTCTGCAAAACCAGAGAAAGAAGCCAGGCAGCAGGGAGTTATGCAAGCATGGCCCTGCACAAAAATATGCAGCATGAGCTAAACTTGTACATGCTATTGATGCCTTTCCCAGTTCTCCCTCAGACTTCTTGTGCTGCCCTGGATAAAGAACTTGTTCTGTTGTTTTGCTGAAAAACAGGGCTAGTTTCTCTTCTTGCCAGTTGCTTTTGGGCTTGTTTCTTAGAAAGATGTATCTTGGAGGTCCAGGAACATTCTTGCCATGCCTATTTACTGCCTCCAGCTAAGTGCACTTGGTAGGGTTTCTAGGAATACTGAAGTATATCTGGAGTTCCACATACAAATGAAGCAAGAAAACTGAAGATGTATGTTTGTCTGTAGTACAACCTTGGGAAAATGCCACCTCTCTCATGTCTCAGGGCCAATTTATAAAATGCATCCTCTTCCCCAACAGAGGAGGTCAACTGTAGAGACCAGGGAGGCTGCCCAAGATCTTGCTGGTGAAACAAAGTACTTGATAAACACTCCCACTCACTGCTGCAGTTAATAAAATGACCTGTTCAAATCACACATTTAACTTTTTGATTTAGGAGTGTGTAACAATGCACCTTATTTTTCTTTTGTGAGAGTAAGTAGTAATCACACACAGAATCACAGAACATCAGGATTGGAAGGGACCTCAAATGATCATCTGCCAGAGCAGGAGCACCCAGATCAGGTCACACAGGAACACATCCAGGTGGGTTTTGAATGTCTCCAGAGAAGGAGACTCCACACCCTCGCTGGGCAGCCTGTTGCAGAGCTCTGTCATCCCCACTGTGAAAAAGTTTTTTCTCCTATTTCTGTGGAACCTCCTCTGTTCCAGCTTGCACCCACTGTTCTATTGCTGGATGTTACTGAGGAGATGCTGGCTCCACCCTCCTGACGCTCACCCTTTACATATTTATAAGAATTAATAAGGTCATCTCTCAGTGTCCTCCAAGCTAAAGAGCCCCAGCTCCCTCAGACATTCCTCACGAGGGAGATGCTCCAATCCCCTCATCTTCATGGCTCTGCTCTGGACTTTCTCAAGCAGTTCTCTGTCCTTCTTCAACTGAGGGCCCAACATTCCAGATGTGGTCTCACCAGGGCAGAAGAACCCCTCTTGCCCTACTAACTACACCCCTTCTAATTCACTCCAGGATACCATTGGCCTTCTTGGCCACAAGGGCACATTGCTGGCTCATGGTCATCCTGCTGTCCACCAGGATCCTCAGGTCCCTTTGCCCTACACCAAAAAAGGAGCTTTTTTGCTGAGATTCTCTTCCCCAGCAGGAACTAACCTGCACAGGAGCCTGTCCCCTCAGCAAATTGCAATGACTTCTTGGTAAAGTCATAAACCTCAGAAAAAAAGAGCTATCTTAGACTGTACTATTTCTTGGTGCTACACATGGCTTCAGGAAGGCTGTGAGCTTTCTCCACTCCTCTTTGCCTTATCCTCTTCCCTCTCTCCTCTTCCAACACAGTCCTGCTGTGCAGTCAGAGCCCATAGAGTGTGCTGCTTTCTGACAGAAACACAAGTGCAAATTCCTGAGAGTGCTGTCACATGGGCAGTGTGATTGACTTACCCACTTCCCCCCCCCCAAAGCCTGTGTTTCTAATCCTCCTTTCATAAGCTCCATCATTACTACACTTGAATCTCTCCTCTTTTCCATGTCGCACTCAAGGCTAAAATATTAAGAACATCAGAACATTTTTATATTTCCTTTTGGAAACATGATTTCAGCTTTAGGGCTGAGCTGAAGGAGAGAACAAGCAAAACAAAAGTGAGAGCAGAGTTAGCTTTTTGCTTGGCTGCTGCAGACCTTCACCCAACCCAAGCAAATATTTCTGGAGCAGAACCAGCTTCCTGGTGCTGCAAGGGCTTCAGGGCAGCTCCAAGTCTGGCTAAACCACACTGGGCTTTTCCACACAACAGTAACCATGTC
Organism: Turnix velox; assembly: GCA_013400935.1. Lineage (NCBI taxonomy): Eukaryota > Metazoa > Chordata > Aves > Charadriiformes > Turnicidae > Turnix > Turnix velox. The sequence continues at coordinate 54,424 of VZTY01015524.1, forward strand.
AGCCCTGCTGACAGCTTTCCTTCAGGCAGCTCTCAGCTCACTACCCACCACACCAGGCAGCAGGAAGCTCGGGGTTTACTTTGACAGTGGCTACCTGCTTCATCAGTCTGCTGGTCACATCCTGCTTAGTCAGCAGCTGCAGAGGATGTGCACACATTAAAAAGCAAACCACACCACTCAGCTGTGAGCCATCACTTTGCTCTTGTTGTTTTACTTAATGGAGGGTTTAAATAACCTGTTGTTCAAAGCCTGGGTTAAGACAATACAGTAGTGGCTCAACATCACTCACAGATTAAAGGTTCAGCATCTCTACCACTTCAGGCATGAGAAGCTGCAGAGAAAACAGAGTCTCTTTTGGGAGACATTCCCCTCAAACATGTGCTGGTGGTTGTCTGAGACCAGAATTCTCTTTTTTGTACTGAATTTGGGTGTATTTCTCATTTTAGTGCTGCCTTCCTGAGCTCACTGGCTCCAGGGAACAGATAAAATAGATCTGACTAAATTCTGCTGGGGACTAAAAGGCAGCCACTTGCTAGGATGCAGTTGGGTGGAGTTGGCCAACAGGAACCTTATGAAATTTAACAAGGACAGCTGAGAAATCATTCATCTAGGAAGGAATAATCCCTGTCAGTCACACAGACTGAGGGTTGATAGGAAGAGGAGGGGATAGACAGGAAGAGGAGGAGCCCTGGACAAAAGGACCTGAGCAGGTCCTGGTGAGAAGTGATGGGAAGCATGTCCTGGCAGCAAAGAAACCCCATGCGATCTTATGCTGTTGGAACAGGAGAAGAACTAGGAAATTCAGCTGATTCCCCCTCTTTATTCATCACTTACTAGATCCCATGTAAATGCAACATCCAGATTTGAGAGTCTGAGTTTTTCTCTCAGAAAACACTGATGAGCTGGAGGGCAGTGGAGTGGGAGGCCAGCAGGATGCTGGAGCACCCCTCCCCTGATCAGATTGGAGAAGGTAGGACTTCAGATGGATCTAGAGCAGTAATTATGAAGAGGTTATCAGAGCATGGTGGGAGGGTGAGAGGTAAACTGAAAAATTAGAGGTTCAGCCCAGTTATAAGTAAAAATCTTTGTGCTGTGAGCATCATCCTGGAACAGATTGCTCAGTCCATGTCCTTAGAGATTTTCAAGCCTTGGCCAGAACAAGTCCTGATCAATTTGATCTCATCTTGCACCTAACCTGACTTTGAGCAGAACTCTGGACTACAGACCTCCCTTATTTATTCTATGAACCTATAAAAAGTAGAACAATGCAGTGGCAAAGCAGAAGTCAGGTAAAAGTGAGGCAGAGTGAAAGAAGGATGAACCATGAAGATTTGCTGGTAGAAAACTGAGCAAGAGATATGGTTTCTGTTCTTGTATGTGTTTACAGGAATACAGGTTGACCCCAAATATGATGATTAACTTCTAGCTATACTTCTGATCCTAGTCTGCCACAATTACTATGTCTGTAAATTTTCCAGGTTAGACCTACATCTAACTAAAGAAGATCCTGGTCTTGGATGATTCCTTGAGATTTTAGATTCCTCCTACATTCCTTTAGATTTCACAATGTATGACAGAAAATTTAATTGTGGTAGAAGAATGAAAAGAAAGGATATAAAGAAATAAAGTAAATGCAGTAAGAAAAAAACATTTTAAAGTGTTCTACATCTCCCCAGTGAGTGACATAGAAAAAAATGTCAGAGTTGGGGGCAAAGTGGAAAGAAATAGACCCAAAGAAATCTTGAACTGCAGCAAGCTGAATTTAAAATCTTTGTTTACTACTCAAAATCCCTTGAGTACACAGAATATTCCTTTGTTAGTACAAGAGGGATAATAAAGCTAAGAGACAACACTGGATTTAAGGATAATCAGATTAAGGCTGCATTTTCTCTTTTCTTTCTAATCTTTAGATGCAAAAATCCAGAAATGCTTGGAAAAATGTCTTGCAGATTAAACAAGACAAATACCTGCTGGCTTGTGTGAAAGACTGGACAAAGTTTAGTTGTATTGGGGCAAAGTCCATGCAAAATCTCCAACTTTGGTTTTATTTACAGCATCTTATTGTGGTTGTGTTGCTCTTTTTGACAGAGAAAAAAGGTGCCCAACCTGTTCTTATTTAGCAGGGAATCTGGTTCATTGATCTGGTGATATGGAGGATTCTGCCCAGATATGATCTTAAATCATGGAATCATAGAATAGTTTGGGTTGGAAGGGACCTTAAAGATCATCAAGTTCCAATCCCCCTGCCATAGGCAATTAAAGGTTATATTGATGAAGGTGTGATCTCTTTCTGTAGCCCTAACAACAACCAGCTGTTTTAAAGAGATGGAGGCTCAAAAATTTTCTCCTAAGCTCACAAATATCTCCTATGGAAAAGAGGAGAGATTCAAGTGTAGTAATGATGGAGCTTATGAAAGGAGGATTAGAAACACAGGCTTTGGGGGGGAAGTGGGTAAGTCAATCACACTGCCCACGTGACAGCACTCTCAGGAATTTGCACTTGTGTTTCTGTCAGAAAGCAGCTCACTCCACGGGCTCTGACTGCACAAGGAACATTTTAAAGGGGGAGAATAATTAAGCGATGACAGAGGCATCATCATTATTAGATAATCACAACCCAGGGGCATTAACAAACCTTGAGTGTCTCTAATCCCAAGGGGTCTAATTATTCTGTGATAATAACCACACCTACAAGTTTTAATTTATTCTTGTGCAGAAGCTGGGGGGAGGGGGGGAGGAAATGGGGAAAAAGGGGGGGCATTTTAATAATTTTGGTGAAAGAAGATGCAGTTGGCCTTTCAAAAGGGCTCATCAGTATTCTAATCTAACTAGCTTGTGTGATTGGCATTAAATTGTCTGCCCTTTACAGTCATCTCCAGCCAAACCAAGTATTCACCCTTGCACAAACTGGTGGTCTCCTAGTCACTAACACAGCACCAGCACACACCACTTCTGCTTCTTGGGGCAATTTTTGGCAATTTTTGTTGGATTTTCCTAGTTTTGGGGAGGTGAGTTCTCTGCAAGTTACTTTGACAAACACATTACCATTTGGGAAGAGAGAGAAGTAAAAAACTTGCTCATTTTCTGACATGTCTGACATGTCAAAAAGGAAGATTCTAGTAAGCTTAAGTGCTTGGAGAGAATAAAATAAAAGTGACAGGCACACTCCAGGGAAAGAGCACCAGAAAAGCAAGAGCAAGAAAGAGTTGGGGGGGGAAGGAGCAAGATTGGCAATATAGAAGGACATGTATTAATATCACAGCATTTCTCAAGCAAGTCAGTGTCCCTCTGCTTCTTCAGTACTCACAGGTAAAAGATTGTCCATATCTTCTCAGGGTATGGGAAAAGAGAAGCACTAGGGAGGAAAGGGGAAGGGAGAGCAGCATCCACTCAGCATCTGGGGTCTTGTGTGTGTTCATGTGTGTGCACATGCAAAAGAGACCAAGAAAGAGGGAAAGGGGAACAGTCTTTTTGCCATGGTGGTCCTTTCAGGCTGAAAAGAACTTTATACTCTACAGTCCTTTGAGTGCATTCACTTCTACAATGAAAAAAGGGCAAAAAAAGAGGCATGAACAAATTTATTTGCAGATTCAGAAGCAGCCAAGATCTTCAGGAAATGGAGACCAACTATGCATCCATCTCCTTGAGAGTGGGTAACAAACCAGAGACCCCACTTAAAGGGACTGGCTGGCACCAGGTCAACATGGAAGGCAGCTCCAGGCTCCTGAGGAAACAGAACAGGTTGCCCAGAGAGGTTGTGGATGCCCTGGAGGTGTTTAAGGCCAGGCTGGACAAGGCACTGAGCAACCTGATATAGTGGGAGGTTGGAACTCAATGATCTTTAAGGTCCCTTCCAACCCAAATTATTCTATGATTCTATTCTGTGGTTCTATCCATGCTTTTCAGTAGTGCATGGGTATTTGGAAAGCTAAAGAAGCTCTGTAACCCTGGGACAAGTGAAAGTCAGGGTCACTTATCTGAATCATTTATGTCACTGACATTATAGCCCAACTCAGCATTTCCAATTGTCTTGAAATGACAGTGTCTACACTGAGGACCTTCCACAGCAGGGCATAGAAAGATGAGAAAACAGACCATAGTAATGGTGATTTTTGCACTTTTCTGATCTTATCTTGGGCAAGTTTCCTCCAAACCTATTAATACAACAGAAGGTATTCTAGGAAACAGGGATTTATTGATTGAGCATACCTCTGTGAATCTAGGTTATTGCATTTAAGGCTACGTTTTCCTGTGAGATGGAAAGAGTGAGAGGGAAAAGCAAGTTAATATTCTGGGCTAATTCCACACTGATGCTTCTGGTTTGTTGAAATATCTTGCTCAATGAAGACTATCAACCCCTAATGCAAACTCCAAGCCACATATCCTATTTCAGCACTGTGCCTGCAACATATCTTGTGTTCTCCCAGCAGACCACAAAGATAGATCACTTTTGGTTCTGAGTGGAAAGTACTTTAAAGAGACGCTGGAGGAGAGAATAACAGGGCACAGTGAACTGGCTCAGATGCAACTGAGCCACCCATTAGGTATTTCCAACTGCAAATCAAACTGAAATCAAACCAATTTGAAGAAAACAAAGAATAATCACTGAGTGTTTGCGAGTCTGTTTTACTCAGTGGGGCCAAGAGGTTCATCAAAGCACCTGTGAGTTCACATCAAAACCAGAACATTAGCATTTCTACAGGGCACTTCCAGCTGTGCTCTCATGTTTATTCCTGCTATTTCAAACTATGTGGAGTGAGTTATTGTTCAAGGATTCATGCCCCAATGTCAAAATGCCCTCCATGCAGAGCCACTCTATTGTACAATCACTTCTAAATCACTTTCCAAAGAATTTCTGATCTAGAATCAATAAGGCTCTACTTATTGCAGGGAATATAAGTTCCTTCACACTGTGTTCCCTTCTCCTCTCACTTTGACTTACTTTCAGCCTTAAAGAAACAATAAACAACAAGCAGTTGTGTCTCTCCTTTAAAGAAAAAAGGGTGCCAGTAGAATTCAAGGCAAGTACCAACCACTTGCACACTTGGCAATTGTTCTAGCACATGAGAGAGGATGGTCTGATTCCTCTTCATTTTCACTTCTCTCACACATCTGTCTTTAGACCAAATAAATAGTCCTTAGGAGATGTTTGTCTTCCTTTGCTGCAAGATATGTCTAAAAGATTTGTTTACTTCAGACACTTGAAGAGTCCTGTCCATGACATTTCAGAATAGAGATGAGATAAACTATATCTTGGAAATTTCAGTCTGTAGGTAAAGGAGTTACAAGTCCAGAAAGGGCACGAATAATAATTTGCAGAGAAGAAGGGATTTTTAGAAGGGTGTGCAAGCACAACCTCATGACAAGACGCAGTCATTCACCTCTGAAAGCTGCAGAACTCCAGGATTATCTTGTCTCCTGTAAAATTACTCAGCCAGGTCCTTTGCAGACCATTTGCAAATTCACATGTCCATCAGTGGGGCTTTTTTTCAATCACATGGCACATTTTTGTTCTACAAACAAGAAAGGCAGTGGAGGGCTTACATTATTTGGTTTTAAGATCATGCATTTGTTGGAGATATTTTTTAAAAAATATTTTAAAATAAATATTTTAAATAAAGCAGGGGCCCTGTATGCAAACAACCTGGTTTTTTTTTTCAGATAATGCTAAAACAATTAGGCTTAAAGAGATTCATAAACTCTAATTCCCATTATGTTCCACAATTTATCCTGCTGGAGGAAAACAGATTCTGAGTACCCACAGGCACGTGCACAAGGTTGAAGGAGCAGTGCTGGCAGTGGCAAACCTTAAATAGCTGAAAGCTTTTTCAATTCTATGAGTGTTGCTAAGATTTACATTATTTCTTGAATATTATGAACTCCAGCATTTTCTGGGCTTGAAACTTCATGTAAGATACAGAGCACATCAGCTCGGGTAGCTGCCTGTGTAGCCAAGCTGACAGAATCTTGTTTCTTCAGTAGAAAACAACCCTGAATGAGCTGAAAATAGTAGTTTCAGCTGAAAGACAAATAGCCTTTTTTTTGCAGACTGGGATTCTCCTGGTTTGAAATAGAGATTAAGGGTGGGATAGAGAGAAACAATGTCTTGGAAAGCATTATTTGTACACTGCAAGCACAGTAAATCCTGAAATGTGCTAAGGCAATGAACTGAATTCTTTAGAAAGATGATCATGTACTTATGTTCAAAAAACAAACATGTCTCCTGTTCAATTACATCCTGCTAATCCATGGTTTAGTGCTGTATTCTGTTTCCTAAAAAAATCCCTAACAATTAACTAGCAGAGTGTTTCATTGAAAAATAGGTGTGCATTTGTCCTTCCACAAACAGCCAGAGATTTCAGTGCCCAAAGACTGATAAATTGATGATGTTGATTCTAAAGAACAGGCAAGGAGCTTTCCTCCCTGACAGACCCTAAGCCCAGTCATTTAGTAACTGAACTTCCCAAGGAGCCTTGAGGCTGAATTGCTACACACCTGCTCAGAAAGCAATTCGTGAGGAGAATACACAAAGACCAGTTCCATTTTAAGGGACAAATGTGCAAACAAGTCGTTGCAGTTAATTGATGGGCTGTCTGCTGCCCTCGGCTGTCCTTCAGGTTACCACTGCCTGCTTCTTCCAAATGAGGAGCCCTGGGAGGGAGAGAGATCTTCTTCCAGGCTGGCTCCGTGGGATTTCATCACCCTTCACCTCTCCTTTTACTGGCTGGGACTCTGGGAGACTTGCAGCCCCAATTCCTACTCTTTTCCTCTTTAGTTGTTTTAAGATAACCAGCTGAAACACAAC
>VZTY01015525.1:9155-25880 GCA_013400935.1 Turnix velox
TGTCCCTGCCTATGGCAGGGGGGTTGGAACTCGATGATCTTTAAGGTCCCTTCCAACCCAAACTATTCTATGATTCTATGATTCTATATTGGCTACATTCACTTTCCTTTAATCTTCTCTAGATTATCATTTATATAATAGTGAAGGTTCAGATGTGACGTTAGCAAACACTTCTTTATCAGAAGAACAGTCCAACACAATAAGATATTTACTAGAGAGATCATTGATGCTCCAAAGCCGTTCAAGATTTAAGATGCATTTGGACAATGCCCTTAATAATATTCTTTATAATCTGATCAGTTCTGAACTTGTTGGGCAGTTGGACCACATGAGCATTTCCTCCCTCCCTTCTCCTTTTTCTTTCTTCATTTCTTTTTTTTTTCTATTCCATTCTATTTAGTACTCTCCTATTAATATATGGGTTTTATTTTAGCCAATTTTAATATTTTTTGTTTCATATGTTTTTAGAGCTTAGTTGATTTAAGGAATATATTTGCAGATTAAAAGGAAAGTTATTCTTTTGAGATAAAAACCCCCACTGTGTGTTAAAGATTAATGAAAAGACAGAATTTGCTATTTGTCAGAAATATTGAAACGTACTTAATAATTTAATCAGAAATTTTGGAGTTTGTATTTTACAATTTTCTTTACCCTGACACAGAGAATAACTTCTATAACCAAGATTTCACAAGACCTTTACATCTTTTGCAGAAATTAACGTAGAAAGCAGCTTAAATATATGGAATAATTGAAGTGATTCTTCAGATAACATATCCAATGACTATTAAGAGAATATTGTCAATGAACTACGTACTATATGTGATGAGAAGACATTTATTTCTTAAAAGGGAGAAGGTTTATTTGTCTTCGAATTACCTTAGAGGAAGGAAATAGCAGTTTGTCTAGCTATTTCTAAGACATAATTACAATGACAGTATACTTAAGGTATCTAGATTGATATCTAATAATTTACAAGCATGTTTTTTATGAGAAATTTATGGTGTTATTTTACCCTCCCTCCCATATTCTTGTGAGCAATTTATTCTGAAATGTTACTGAGGTAAAAAAAATGCTAATCAGTTAAAAGTAAAAAAAAAATTTGCAATTTCAAATTTATTTTATTGATTTATTTTAAGAGACATATGGCTCCAGCTCTGAGAAATCAGGCAACTCAGTGAAGTTACTTTTTCTTTATGCAGACCTATGTAGAGACAGAATCTAAAATTGTTGGTAGAAAAGAGAAAAAATACAAATCTGCGTGCAAAATATTACATTTTCTGAGGGCCTCCTGCATTAAATAATAGTTACTTTTAGCTGTCAAAGTCATAGCTAGAATATAAATGATTAAAAAATTTATTTTTTAAAAAGATAGTTGCTCTGGCCATGAGAATTTTGAGGGAAGGAACTAATAATTTTGCTGAAATGTGTGACTAGCCCAGAGGAAATTCTCACTATTTAATCATTCACTTTTTCAGCTGTTATGCACTATATGGCTGAGATAGGGCATTTTCCAAAGTGTTGATACTAAAAGAAATAAAAATATGAAGGAAGTAAGTTTCTTAGTGTCCAGCCTTTTTTCATTACCTTCTCAAGATATATGATGTTATAGTTTTTATTATTGCTTGAGAAAGGCTTCCATTGATCAGTACAAAAATTTTTTTCACTCTTACCCTCATTTAGTGCTAGTTGTCTCCCACATGTCAAAAATTACGTCAGCCATCATCTGCTTGCACCAAAAAATGAAACAGGAGCCAATCCTTGTAAGACGGTATTTCATGTATCCCTTTAACTTACACAAATATTAAATGGAGATCAAATATTGTGGTGTTTTTTTTGTGAATAGTAGTTGTATGTAGGAACACCATACTTACTTTAGTATAAATGTTATAAAAAGTGAATCTGATAAAGCTATTTTTATTATAGTAGGATTAATTGTTATTATGAAGAAAATTCATTTAAATACCTTGTTTTAAAAGCGAGTGTTCCAACAAAAATCAGAATTAGTTTTACTTTTGTTGTTGATGGTTGGTGTCAGTATAGGCTGAAGATGAGACCCTCTCTGGAGTTTTATATTTTTGTATTTCATTACTGATTGTTAAATTCTTTGCATAAGAAAACTGTGGACATGATTTCCACATTCCCTATATGATTCATATCAGAGCTTTACACTCACTTTATAATATAGTTCCTATAGTGGAACATATAGGAACTACTTACATTTTGATTTTTTTACATATTTTCATTACATTGTTGGACAGGAATGTGGTTAAAACTGAGAAAGAAAAAAATAGGGAACCCAAATCATTTCAGGCACAGCTCCTGGGGCTGTACATACCAATGCTGTAATCACATCTGATTTTTAAGAATATAGTCATGGAAACTTTTTAAATAATAAGTTATCACTATGAGTGCATTAGTCCACAATGATGGCTTTAGAAAGTATTCGGTGAGCTAAACTTCAGGAATTTTAGTGGTGGTATGATGATCAGATAAAAAAATGTAATAAAGGATACATTAACTACAGTCCACAACTATTCTTTCTAGAGAAAATTCTGAAATGACTGCAGAGTTTTGAGTGAAAACTGTCAGATATGCTCTACAGTAACTTTCATCAAAAATACTTACTCAACCTTGTGGACTGAGACTATATTTACATATATATTTATACCTCGTAGAGTTTTACACATGTGCAACTGAAATCCTGTAAATTGAGGAAAATACAATATAGATATATAAGACATAGGGACATTTTTCTGGCTGTATTCTCACTTTCTTTCAACAATGGTTATCATTACCCATTGTGAGTTATTCACTGTCATCAAAGTATTCTTATTTCAGTTTTACAAAGTTCAAGAAATGATATATGCATTTTCTTTCTTAGTGTCAGGAAATTTTCAAACGTTTTCTAAGTCAATAGTCTATTTTCCTGACACATATCATTCTTGAGTTAGGAAGATTTTTGGGTTTCTTTGTGTGTAGGAGCAGATGGCGATAAAAAAATCAACAAACAAATACTGCAGATGTTAATATGGAGCTTGACTAGAAAATTTAAGGAAAATGTTGGTGATATGATTCATTAGTCCAAGGAATCTGCAAGAAAATTTAGATGCAGTAAAGGGTGAAATCGCAATTGTGCTATAGCACTCATTACATTTCTGTTGACTTGTTGGTACTTTATTATATGTGGAATTGAAATCTAAAATCTATTCTTAATGGGAATCTTAACTTCTGCAACCAAACCATTCACAAGTTTACTGTACCAGTGTTTTCCCTATCATTTGAGGTGTTTGGCACTCTCATGACAAAGTAGTGTTTTGGCTCATGCTTGGTGTACAATGAAGATTTCATTAAGTTTTTGGAGTCATTATGGCTGTAACCTTGATGGGAAAAACAAAAATCATGAAAAAAAATTTGTTGGAGTGATTTTAAAATATTACTCTGAAAGTTAACATTTTCGTACACATCTTCAAAACTTCATTAATATCTTTTGAATATTTTTCTTCTAAATTTACATTTGTTGGAGGCCTGGAGCTAAAAGCATAAGAAGTATGCGCATCACGTGACTATAGGTTGAATGTTTATGGACAACAGGCTGCAGTGAATAACTGATTTAATTATTAGAGGGAAAAAAAAGGCACCATCTAATCAACTGAAAAATACTTTACTGGTATACTGGTATAGAGCCACATATTATATGAGACACCTGATCTCAGTTACTGATGGAGGATTTTAACGGCTAACCTTCATCCTTAAATGATTTAAGGATGAACAAGTGCTGAAGAAGATCATAGTAATGATTTATGCCATTTTGAGGCTTTTTCAATGAGAATGTTCTGCGACTTAAAATATTTGATGCCACAGCATTCATAACATCTGTTTTGAGGCCAGTGACAAATGTTCTGGGTAATTTATCATGGAGCCTTCTTTTGAAATGATCCAAGTAAATCTATACCTTCACAGCTGACTTCAAAAAAGATTAATTTCCCTTCAATTTGTTTTATATAATTTATGACATTAAAAAAAAAATCTTTGGGAAAAATTAGATGGCGTATACATAGTACCACGTGCTGGAAGCAAATTAAATTTAATATATTTTATATAAAAATACTGCTGTATATTTAAGATATGGATTTTGACTGAATTTGCTCTAGTTTTACAATTCTTCAACTATGTTTGTTTACTACTGACTCTGACTTGCAGAAATGAAAGAAGAAATTAAATTCTTGTTGGAACTCTAAATAGTGTTATTGCTGTACCGCATAAAGAAATGTCCTGAAGCAAATACATTTAAATACTTTTAGAAGGTAAAGATGTTCCACAGAAAGTCTTAGAAACCATGCTGCAATTAATTTCTCTAAGTAGTGGAGAGAATTACTTAGAGCCTCATGCAGCTTTGGGTGGAAGTTGACTTTCTAAGGGCTGTCACTGTACTGATATTGTAGCTAAGTATTTAAATGTATAAGAGGAATTCAGGACCCTTCCTCCATGCTTAAAAATACAAGGCAGTTAAATAGCTGTTACTCATTTTGACTAGATTTAGTCTTTAGAAATCTCAGTCGGAACTGAAATAGAAATCACATTGATGTGCAGACAGAGGCCTTTTCTTTGGTGAAGTTAATATTCCAAACCTTACAAGAATTTGAAGCTTTATTTTGATATAATTAAAATTTTCACTATGTCTCATTAGATGAATAAAAGCTCCTGATGTACCTGATCTTGCCATGTATTTTGTAGTTCTTGGTGAAGCAGTCAAGAAATATGTCAAAAACCCCAAAACTGTTTGTTGTCTAGGAGAAAAGAATCTGCACCATCTCTGTCAGCCCCAGCTAGAACAAGCTACCTCCAGAAGTGGCAGAAACAGAGAATGTTTGCACTTTAAGTATCAAAAGTGAAGAGTATTTTGGAGTGCTCCCAACTATAACTGTTTCTTTGACTGAAAAAGAAGCATCGGAAGGTATAGTTTGTCCCTTTCTCCAAATGCAGCTCTTGTCTAACTGCCAGTTTTTCATGAGTCAGCTAACAAAAACTGCCATCCTGATCCAGAGCAGCTGCCTAATTACAATTTCATTATTATTAATTATGGAGTAAAATATAATTTGTAATTAGCTCAGACTAAATCATAGTTTAAACAGCCAAAAATTACATTACAAACTAAAGGGCAATTAAAGCACTACACTAAAGTGTTTATTGAAACCCAGTTTATTTGTTGCAGATTTTTTAATCAGGCTCTCAGGTTCATGCATAGATGTAATTAGACTCCAGTGCTGACAGCATACTGCATTTATTCATTAAGCATCAACATTCATTGAGACAGTCTGTGTCTTTAAAGACATCTGTGTCAGATAGGAGGCAGGGAATGATGCGAATGTTAATGAACTTTCATTGCTGTTATGGTACCATAGAATTTTTGAAAGCATGTACTTTGAACTTGCGTTATTTGCTGTGTGGTCTGCAAGCACCAGTGATCCTGCTCATGCAGTCACCTGTCTAAACTGATCCAGTTATTCATGCATCGGCATCCAGGTATTCTCCCAAGCTCAGAAGCACCATTGACATTTCTAAAAGTAATTAATTCAATCTAATGTGCACCAAATGTTCTTAGGCCAAATTTGGTTCTTCTTTTTGTTATGTGGAATGAAACTCCTGCTATTACTCACAGTACTAGCTTTTCCAGTCCTATTCTTCATCTGTCCACTGTCACCAAGGGAATGCCTCAGGAGGTATGTGCGCAGCTGCGTAATAGCTGCAATGACTTTAATGTATGTACTTATCCCATCAAAAGGGGTCTCTAGTTGGATTTATTCATTGCTTATTACACCAAGACCTGTGTTTCGGGCTTAATAACAAAACCTAAGTTGCTAAATCTGGAATAATAATGGTGGTTCCCCCTCCAACTTGGGAGATTTTGCATCCCAGGCAGAGGCCTCTATTTCCATCACCATCTCCATCACAGAGTGAGGGCTGTCAAGAAAAGCCGCCCTCTTGAGATGTTGATTAGCAGTATGTTAGAAAGGGTCAATAAAACTCTATCAATCATACTTAAATACAGTTATGTTATTTGAAGGCTGTATCTAAATTCTTAAGGTCCTAGGGGAAAGGATCTGTCTAAGTCTGCACATGAGCCAGTAGAGTTGTAGTACAGATCTTTAGCTTAAGTAATCTAAGAAAATTCTGAAGATACACTGGTAGGTAATACCATTCTTTTAAATGCAGTTCTGGCAATTTTTCATTGAAGCCTCACTTTTGTTTATGCTTCTATATTACATATTTTCTATCTTCCTACCCAAGAAATGAAGTCTTGTTTGACCACAGTAATTTAGAGTGTCTTGGTCATCAAACTGAATAAAAGGAATGACTATTTTTTTTATGCAAACCAGCATCATAATAAGAAATCCACTTCTCCCTTCTGAGCAAATGCAGGCCTGATGTAAACACTATATACAGAATGTGGTCTTTGTTTTGGCAGATCATGATTGGAAGCCATAACACCTGTATATCAAAATAAAAATACTTCCTCATCGGTTCAAGCTTATGTGCATGTATAACTTTAAACACATGTTGAGTATATATTTTTAAGATAAAATTGTATATTATTCAAGGAAGCTAGGAATTAGATTTGATATTTTATGAGATTTTTAAGATGGAGATGTGTATTTGCTTTCAGATGACATCACTCTGTCAGATTTTTCCATTTTATTTAAAATGAAAAATAAAAAATTATTCACTAAGATGACTACCACACAAGAGAGCTCTAAAAATAATATAGAATATATAGAAGAGTGGGAAAAAAATTATGATTAAATGTTTTACTGGACATCTGCTTGGTTCAAATTGGAAAAGAACGCTTGTCTATCAGATGTTGGAGGATTAAATAAAAGCGTTCTCATTGAATTATAACGACTCAGTCTATTATAAAAACATATACAACTTCAGGCCTAAAAATACGAACAGTAGACATAGTGATACTCTCAATATTCATTGTTTGCTTATGTTAAAGTGAATAATAATAACAGTAAGTACTTCAAACAATCTATACTGCTGGAAGTTTTCCCTCACAAACTACTGATTTTCCCTTGTTCAGAAACCCTTCCCATTCTGTTAAGTATTCTGTACAGACACATCTTTTAACACTACCTCATGGAATTAATAAAACCTTGGAAGGCATTTTCTGGCAAACTTGATATAGAAAAATAGAATCATAGAAATGTTTAGGTTGGGCAAGGACACCTCCCACTAGACCAGATTCCTCAGTGGCTCATACAGGCTGGCCTTAAACACTTCCAGGGATGTGGCATCTGTAACTTGTCTGGGCAACCTATTCCAGTCTCTCACCACCCTCACAGGTGAAGTACTTCTTTCTTACATCCAGCCTAAATCTCCCCTCTTCCACTTTGCATCCATTTCTCCTTGTCCTGCCATCATTTACCCTATTAAAAAGTCCTATCCCAGCCTTTCTGTATACCTTCTTCAGATATTAATAAGGAACTATGATGTCTCCCCTGAACCATCACTTCTCCAGGCTGAACAGATCCCAAGTTCTCAGCCTCTCCTCATAAAGGAGGCTCTGATCATGTTCATGGCCCTCCAACAACTCAATGTCCTCAGGATACAGCTGAGGATATGAAGACACAGCTCAGGATATGGTTTGCNAGCAAATACCACCTCTCTCGACTGGCTGGCCACACTTCTCTTGACACAGCTCAGGATATGGTTTGCTGTGCTGCTGGCTCTCACTCCCAGCATACCTTTTCATCCATCGCCGCCTCCAGATCCTTCTCTTCAGGGCTGCACTCAAGCCACTGTCCATGAAGACTGTATTTTGCTTGAGGTTGCCCTGACACAGGCGCAGGAGCCTGCACTTCATCTCATTGAATTTCGTAAGGTTTATTAATTTGTAGCTCTGAATCACAAAGAGAAAAACCTCCACAATGAAAGTTTGGAGAATTTTTTTTTTTATTAATCCCCTGTTTTGTCTCTGGGAAAGAAGTGGGCTTACCCAGCAATTACTATACACCAAGTATCTCTACTGCAGATTAAAATTAATTGAAATCATCCTCTTCAGGGTGAGTGGCAAACTGTGTAGAACTGTGCAGGATGGTTTTCTATGTGTCAAATTCCTGTGGGGTAGGGAAGTCATTGTCCTGGAACAGCTGAGAAATTCCACAGAGGGATGGAGGAACTTCTTGATTAACTTGAGGAGCACATTTATTGTAGAATAATGGAAGCATAAATACATCAGAAGAATATAGGTGAAAGACTACAGTGGGAAAATACCATTTGCAATAAATGCAGTTGTGGCTGAGTTGCAGGTAAGATCTTGTTAGAAGAGATATCATCTTGGCCAATTTGCTTTTAGCAAGTGGTTAAGTTGTTTTGATTTATTCCAGATCCATTCAGCCAGGATGAGTATTTGTAAAGTGTTCTAATAAATGTTCGACTTCTCGTAGCTTGTGATTAAAAACAGATTGCCACCTCCCTAAAATGAAATGTTGCCTTTTACCCATCTGCTTTTTTTGCAAGGGCAAGGTAAAAGGGGGGAAAGAAACGTGATGTTTTTTTGTAGCCTTGAAAAATCATTTTATAAACTTTACCTGCCAACTTAGTTGCCAGTTAACTGAAATTTGAAAATGAACATTCTGCAAATTATTTGGTTCATTTCTATGAGTGACATTAGAGATGGAAAAGTTAGTCTTAGAAACACTACAAGAAAATCACTTTCATGTAAAAAAATAAAGCAAGCCTTCAATGAATATTTAATAACTTGTGACTAGCAGAGTCTTCCAACATGGCTTTTTGTACTCTAGTTCTATAACTAGAGTTCTCTTAGTAAAGATCAGTAAAATTCAGTAACATACATATGAAATTGAAATATAGGATACACTTGAACCAGATAAATTCACATTACATTTTGGAATAACATTAGAGCCATTAGCCTGAGGTATCTCATCTGTCATTTTTGGTATGAAATATAACCGTATAAAATGTTCTTTTCTCTCTTCTCTCTTCACACGTTGTCCTCAACATGTGCATAATATACCAAAATTACTTAAAATAAAAATACACTAATTTGAACAAAGGTAAAGTTGTAGCAAAGTTATGATGGTATTGTTTTTTGAGGAAAAATGGAAATCCAAGCATCTTTAATAGGACCTTAGCAACAAAAAGATTCAGAAATGCACAATTAGTGGAAGATGGCAACTTGAATTCAATGACTGTCCTGCAACACTAATACGAAGTACAGGTCATAGCTTCAGGATAAACTAATTTTTAAAGGCAAGTAAGAATAAGAATTTCTATTGCTATCTGAGAAAAAAATAATGTTAACGACTTTCAGAAATTTGAGATATTCTTTGTTTGTGCAAGAAATCCACCAGCTTTGAATCTGGTCTTTGCCAAGCAAATGCACAGATAATGCTTAAAAACTAAGGTCACATCAGTTCTAAGTTTATTTTGTCTGTATCAGAAACTGCTGCATTTGATACAGGTTTTTTTTAACAGAGCAAATAATTTCACTGTGCTTAATTACTGACTTGTATGCTTTGAGTGGGAAGATTATTTCCTTTTTGATAACAGAAAAAAAATATTCAGCCACTATGATATGAATTTCTGAAGTTCCAATAGAAGAGGATGGAGCTGTTGAATAGACATAAGTTTGTTTTTAATTTGCAGTTAGGCTTTTTTTTGATGTAGTTTGCATTCATTGGTGAAACTTGTACAACAAACACTGCTACCGTCACCCAATGCAGTAAAAGTATTCAGGTGCTTTAGCATTCAGTTCTATCAAATGGATGAGTTTTTAAACATCATTGTATTAAATGAAAAACAGTCATACTGTGATTTTATTTAGGGAGAAATTCTGTTGAAAATCAATAAACCAGCATGTTCTTCCAGCTCAATAGTATTCTAGTCAATTAAGATATCAAGTTATGTGATATAAAAATATGGTACTTAGGTAGGTTTCTTCAGAATGGAAAGCCAGGTTTTTTTCAGTTTGCTTTCCAATATGGCTTTTAATTTGAGAACACATAAACAAAGCTTACAGTTATGTGAAGTCAAACTCAGTTTTTCCTGAGGAATTTTCAGAGACATGTCCTTCTACAGCACCACCTGTTCCTTCAAAGATGCCAGGTGTTGGAAATTTAGCTTTCTTTGTCACAAACATCTCAGGTCTGAATGCAGTTAAACAGAAAAAAAATTCCTCCTTCTGAAAATCCTGTGTAACATTTAAGTGGGCATTTGAGTGAAAATAAGGATTCTGTTTTTTGAAGCTTTGAAATGTGAAGATGTTAGAGACAATAATTTAGAAATTTAAGTTCTATTTTATAACTACTTTGTGAGGTTTCGATTTCTTGCTGGTTTGCT
Source organism: Turnix velox (assembly GCA_013400935.1). Lineage (NCBI taxonomy): Eukaryota > Metazoa > Chordata > Aves > Charadriiformes > Turnicidae > Turnix > Turnix velox. Next base: position 19,518 of record VZTY01015525.1, read on the forward strand.
TGGCCTTTTTTCCTCCCAGATCTCACTCAACTGCACTCCTTTGCACAAATAGTATTGTGGAGAAAAAGAAACCTTCTGAACTGAAAATAATAGGTACACAGTAATGCAAGTGTGACATACATCCTGAAGAAGAGGCAGAGAATATTCAGTATACATCCTTTTTAACCCATACCTTCCTTTGTTTTATTAATAGGTGTAAGTAGAATAAGTCTTTATCTGAAGAAAATTCAAATAAATGGGGATATTTCCGCTGTCTTATATGTACTTTGCTCCAGACTAGATTTTTGTTAGTTTTAACAGGAAGACCTGAAAGTCATCTAAAAAGTAGGTTGATCACTGTGTAGGGAACTCAGTGTCCAGACAAAGGACTGGTTCCTGGTTCTGTCTATTAACATTTTGGGAACTTCTAGGAGAGCAACATAAATAGAGTCAGACATGACTTTCCTTTGCCTTGTATATTGTGTAGCTTTTTGCATCTCTACATTGTAGAAACTGATTAATAAAACCACTCTTATGTAGTTGGCAACTGAAATTAGTGTTTCATTGTCCCTGCAAGAAAGACAGAGAAATAACTCCAGAATACAAACCATTGGAAACAGGATTTTTTTTCCAAAACAATTGCTGTCTTGTTTAGTTCTTTCTTTCACTTGAGAAGTCTAACCGATAATACAAGAAATGTAAATGCTTAGAATCTGATTTTTGTTAACTGAACCAATAATAGCTTTAAAAAATTGTCCCTCTAACTGCCTTTTGAATAAATCGTATATTGCAAAGCCAGAGAAAAGAAATCTCAGTGTCTGCTATTATTACACAGAAAGGCTCAGTGATATTTTTTGCCTAACATAACTACTTAAGATAATTTCTACATGAGAAGCACATATTGAGTGTTCTCTTTCAGTTCTTTCTTTGCCGTTACAAATTCTTAATCAAACACATTGTAGTCTGAGTATTTAATTTCTTAAGTAATTGAAAACACTGGACATTGTAATAATTATCAGTGGTAAGTGGCATTAACCAAGGTACTACTAATTATACAGTGAGTGGGCTTTGCAGGATCACTTAGCATATCATCAAAATATTAGATGTTATCTTAAATAGCTTGGGAGGCTGGTTGTTCATAATTAACCAAAAAGCTTCTTGGGGAATGAACACTTAAGATTTCAGAGAAACGTTAAGGAGTTTCTTAATCTCTTTTCAGTTGTCTATTAGAGAGGCACATTGTAGTAGAGTTGAAGTAGTTGTAGTAGAGATTCTCAACCTGGTCTCCCAGTATTTTCTTATTCCAGTGATTGCCACCAGGATGTTAGGATAGTGAGACTGAAGTACCCAAAATTCTGAAATGGAAAGTAAGTAGGACACAAATTATTTAAATAAGAGGTGGTTTTACCTGTGAAGTTGCCAGTATATGAGTACTAGGATGAAACTGTGGACTAGAAATATCTGTATTTCATATGGAGAAATGGAAATCAACATCCAAGTGTTCCTTTGCACACAACAGCCTCTTATATGTTCTAATGCTTCCAAATTCTTTGTGTTGCTCAGGGTTTTCTGCAGCTCCCTTCCTGTGCATGTCTGTACTCCTATATACTCATCTAACCATGAATTTCGACAACTTCTTGGTGGTTTTTTAGCATAATCCGATCTCTTTCTTTGATCAATCAGTGTGAATTAATACATATTTATTTCTCAGTTTACATACAGATGGGAAATTGTGAGGCAGTCCTTTCTTTCTAATAAAACAGAAGAAATTGCGGCAATTCTTTGTGTATGCTAATTTCATCATGTCTATCTTGACCTGGAACATTATTGCAACCTTCATGTAATCCTCAAGCTGTGCAAACTCTACTGATGATATATTGTGTTTACATTGTTGGATATGTTTCCTTCTTTCCAAATGATTTTTCCCACCTTTCAGCAAGATAGGTGGTGCCATTCTCATGAAAACAAAAGAAATAAATTCTAACAGTGGGAATAATAAAAGAGATTTTGTAGAATCAGAAGGAAACATGCATGTAGTACTGAGCAGTAGTCCTAATTTTTGTTTTACAGGCATAAAAGTTACACAGATTAAAATATTTCTCTACTATTCTGTAGCAGCTTAGTCTGTGCCTCTTCAGGTTACATTACCTTTCTGACTATACAACAAGTCACAAAAGAAGAACACAGTCATGCAAGAAGTATGGAGTGATTACACTGGGAATGCTTCAGACCTCCTGAGTTTGCACATGATGGATGATTGAGAACATGGAATAAACACCCTTCTTCTTGCTCATACAAATTCTAAATTAATTGCAATTACTCAGTAATATGATCTTAGGTGGCATCAAGAAAATTTCTGTAAAATTATGTTTGTGATGTGCAGTGATGGATGAGTGAAATAACTAAGCAGAAAAGACCAATGTATGTGTGGTATAATTTAAATAATATAAATATATATATAATATAGCAGTGTGATAACATTAGCATATATTGTGTCAAACTCCGTAAAAAAAATTAACGTAAAACTTTCTTCCATGAATAACTATAGTGAGAAATTAGTAGACATAAAATTAAGAAAAAGGACTTAAGAGGAAATAAGCCATACAGGAGTATTTTATTCAATAGTAATCACTTTAATTTACCAATGCAAATGAAAAGTCCTAATTTTTGTTTTACCCAATAATGTTATACTAACTGATCATCCAGAAAAAAATAGGATTTTTGGAAGTTAAAAGGGAAAACTTATCTCGAGTGAAAAAGGAGGTTAAGTTATTTTGTAACTGTTGTTTTAGAGAAGCAGAAATGTGGAATGACGACATAACCTGGCCTGAAAAATTCTATGGTGTATAAATGGCATATGAAGTGAGAAAAACTCAGGTTAAATATATAGAAATTGTTAAAATGACATGTTATTCCAACAAATCTTTGATCTCAAATTAATTATTTCCATGGTCTCCATGATGGTTATGAAGCTTAATTTAAATAGTATTTTTGGATAAATTTTCTTCTGGAATGCTCTTTACTGTCTAGAAGAATTATGAGCAAACATGAACAACTTGAAAATTGCTGTAATAGAGGCTAGATTTGCAAAATATACTTAAATCTATATAAATAGAGGCAAGTACATTCTATACAAATACTTAAAATTATGTAACTACTTACATCCTAATTTTACAATGGATTTGCTGCACATCTGAACAGAACCCTCCTCAGAAGTTCTTGTAAATACCTTTTCAAATAAATTTCTCCACTAGGAATGATCTCAGTTGAATAATTGAATTATATTAATTAAATTAATTTAGAAAAATAACCAGGTTTTTAATTTCTGTCCTCTGAAATCCGAGGCCACCTCAGTGGGTCTGTCCTCTTTTTAAATGGAAAATATAGTCAAGATGCACCAAAGAATTTCAGATACTTAGGCAAAGTATCAGGATGCAGAAATTATATATTAGAATATTCACAATGATTTGCAGTGTAAGGAGGAGGAGCTGGAAAGAGCATCATGTTTGCCACAGTTTTCAATTATAAAACTTCACTTATGGAACTCTTCTTGTTCTCAGTCTACTATAGAATATTCCTCTACCCTGGTGAAAAAAGCTTTATAAAAAGTCTAGTTTTTTTGGCTGCTATCAGAATAAACTTTCCAATCCAATGGTTCCCTATGCTCACCAGCTAAACACCAAAATAATGCAGCATGCCATTACATCAGTAAACACCTCAAAGTACCTCCTCCATCACTGATGACTTTTTCTACATCAGTTTATCTATTCTTATGCTTCTGCCCTTATGTATGAGAACTCTTCAAATGTGTCAGAAAATCTGTGTTTTAAGTGAAACTAATATATAGAAGTAGAATTTACAGCAGTGCTGGTGCTCCCTTATGAGCTGTCACTGTGAGACAACTGTCAATTAAGAATATTGATAGCCTGGACAATGAAGACCCTTTTCACCTGAAACTTACCTCAGTGCTTAAAAGATGCTGTATTACAACTATGATGAAAAGATGGCCTTCAGCATCTGTAAGACACTGCAATATGGAAATATCAAACAGATGACACAATAGCAATAAAAAAAGTTAACAGGCCAAATTTGAAATCCAAGGTGTGAGATGAATACTATGAAGTTGAGCATTAATTGAGGTAGAGAGAATGTCCAATGATAGAAAAAGCTGAGATAGGTTCAAGTAAAGAGAATAAGCTTTCTGAAAGTAGGGGAAAAAGAGGAAGGATTTTAAACACTTAACCAGTCATAATATCTTGACCATTTAGTAAGCGTTATGTACAAGTCTTCATGAACCTTGTAGCAGAACATAAACAAGTAGTCATCTCAGAATCTGTGAAACAGGTTAGTCCATCACTGCATGTAAATTGTGACAGAAATTTCCCAGGGTTGTTAACGGTTTCATTTTTAATCCCTTTGCAAGTCCAAATATCATCTATGCCAGTTACAAACCTTTCTGTATTTGCTACCTGGGTAATTTTGCATAATGGTGACTTCATTCTTGGCAGAAGCATAAATTCTTCTAGTAACATCCCACTATGCAATCTGTTCAGTAGTGTAAAAATGCCTGGCATATTCTGTAGATTGAAAGAAACTATGATTTGTTTATACAAATTTAAAGGATCCTTAGAACTCTGCTGAAACTAAAACCAGAAAATATGTAAAAAAATTTTATTAAGTGGGAATACTTAGGAGTATGTGACATATTTTGTTTCCATTACTTTGCTGGTAAACTACTTTATTTGCATTCAAACTAATTATGTCATCCAATTTTCCAGTTTCTGTGAACCAAAACACACTGCACATTTTCTTTCAGCTTTTTCTCTACTAGAATGAAAACCAGGCAAAGTGAAACTCTTCAGACAAACACTATGTGTTTACTGTTCATTTTCAAATGGATTCTTACCATAAATGTATTTTTATTTTTTGTTATTTAAAACAAAAAAAAATAAGTATTTCTATTTCCCTTCTTAAGCCTTGTGCACTGTCTTTTTAGAAGAGTGGACATTTATTGACAAAAATACTGTTATTTCTTCTGTTATTTCCCAGATCTTCACTTTCCCACTTAGGTGGAGCTGTGCCTTCATAATAGGAGTTTGATCCTGACCTGGATTGGAACTCCTGAACTGATTCAGTTGTGAAGAATCAGTAAACAGAAGAAAAGTAAAATACAATCTTCTTGTACCACCTTGTGGGGGGGAAAAAAAAAAGTCAAATAAACTAACTCTGGGGCTCCCACAAATACAAAATCTTTTCTGCTTTTCTTTTAGTTCCCATTCACCAAAGTTCTAAAGTCATTCTGGTTTTGAGGATTGAGCAAAGATTGACTGTCATTTTTGCCTACTATGGTCAAAATCTGATGTCCCTGTCGATGCTGAATTTCCTGCATAAAAATGACTCCTCTTCATATGATAAATGTCAATGAAGCCTTCATCAGTTCTGTTTCACAACATCCAGAGATGGCAAACTTCCTGCTATGTAAGAAGCATGTTTACTTGTTCTGAAAGGATCATTTAAAGGAATGCTGATGCATGTAATCATTTTATAACTATATACAAACACATAACCTCAAAATCTCTGGCTGTAATTTATGTGTCCATATTTGAAAATATGTAGATTATTAGTTAACTGGAGATCACCTGAAAAGCCATGTATATAACATAACTATCTAGCTAGGAGACCTTTACTGCACTATGAACAACTTCTTCCTTCCTCTACAATCTGAGCTTTCTACACTTTGAAAAATTTGCTATAATGTTACCATAATTCGATCTGTTAGAATAATTTCTATGAAACAGATTAGCAAAGTGCAAATTTCATTTAAGTCAGAAACACAAATTCAAATGTGTTCTGAAATATGTTTCTGTTCGGAAAAGCATAAAAATGGACAGCAGACAAAAAAATTTAAAAATATAAATCTGTGAAAAACTTACTGCAAGTGATATCTTTTGTATTTGCATTTGTGAAGTTAGGCAAATGCAAAGAAAATAATTATTTCTAATTAAAAATATTTAGGAGAAACCATTAAATATGGTCTCGCTTGTCTATGTAGTAGTTTTCCCAACCAGCTTATAACCAAGTAACTAGAACTGACACTGAAATTTAATTGCTTGGGTGTTATGGGTGAAAATAGTAGAGATTTCCAGTAAGGCAATGGAGGTCAGTATAAAAGATCCTTAAAATTAAACAGAATAGCAGAATAGTGTTAAAGAGGGCAATGAAAATTACCTTAAGAGATCAGTAACTACTAACACTTAATAAGTAAAATTCAGGTACCATAATAATTACCACAGCTTTTAAGAAACAAGAAAGTAAAGAGTGAGAACATATTTCTGATTTAGGTAGAGAATAATTCATCTCAATGAAGATTCGCTCTTCTTTTAA
>VZTY01015527.1:4035-23446 GCA_013400935.1 Turnix velox
CAGCTTTTTTTCCCCTTGTTCTAAAAGTTTGAAAAGTTTTTTAGCTGCTTCCCCGGTTAGATTAAAGGCAACTTTATTTTTTTAATTATTATTTTTATACTAAGGAGGGGCGTGGAGATGCTCAAAAGGATGGAGTTTTGCAGGAAGAGTGGAGAAGAGAGAGGTTTAGGAGAAACTTCAGGATTTAGAGGGGATAGGATGGCAGGGTGAGGATGCAGATTGGAAGAGGGGAGATTTAGGTTGGAGAGAAGAAAGAAATTCTTTATGGTGAGGGTGGTGAGACACTGGAAGAGGTTGCCCAGAGAGGTTGTAGATGCCCCCTCAAAGCCTGGAGGTGTTTAAGGCCAGGCTGGATGAGGCATTGAGCAAACTGGTGTAGTGGGAGGTGTTGGAACCAGATGATCTTTAAGGTCCTTTCCAACCTAAACCATTCTATGAAACTTAAAGCCCCCCTTCCAGTCTTTAAAGGGGCTACAAAGGAGATGAGGATGGGCTCCTGATCAGGGAGTGGGGCCAGAGGATGAGGGGGAACAGTTCTAATGGACAGAAGGGAGATTTAGATTAGATATTATGAAAAAAAATTTCACTCCAAGGGTGGTGAGCCCTTGATCAACGTTGCCCACAAAAACTGTGGCTGCCCCATCCCTGGAGAGGTTCAAGGCTAGGCTGAAGCAACCTGGGCTGGTAGGAGGTGTCCCTGCCCAGGAGAGGAGGGTTGGAACTAAATGTTCTTTAAGGTCCCTTCCAACTCAAATAATTTTATTATTCCAGCTCTTAAAGTCAGAATGATTTTCTGACAGGTTTCTTACCTATAAGGAAATGGAGCAGCCTTAATTAGTTTCATGCTGCTTTGGTTTCCTATGGGTTTTTTACAACACAAAAGAAAGGCTTCCCAAGTAATTAAGTCTTGGCATTGAGACACACCAAATTGCACCCACAAGCTCTCAGCACCCAAGGAACTAGTTGAGTGTCTATCCAAGGAGATCCTTATCATGTTTATAACAAACCCTGTAATAACCATAAACCAAATGTCCATGCTATCCATCCTACCACAAAACAGTGGTCAGATCCATGGCTTGCCAAAAGGCCAACTGAGATATTTCAGTTTAAATAATGGAGCTGCAGAGACTGAGCTTAGCTGGGCTGGAATTTCCTAGGTGAAAAATCTGAATATTCAAATGTGATTCTCCTGCTTGGGTGACTAAATTAAATTTATCTTCTTCAGACCTCAGCCCAGCTCTCAGCAAGACTGTGCATCTCCTTGTACCAATTGGGGTCAGTAATGATGCCAGCTGGACCCCTCAAAGCATCAATTCTGAACTGAGCCTCAAGTAGCAATTTTTTTTCATTTTTATATTGACTTTTAAGGGTTTTTTTTAGCACTTGTTTGATTTTCTGTGAGCAAAAAGAAGGAAGATGCTTTTGCACAAGCAAATTTTGTGCAACAGAAAGACTTCACATCTATTCCAAAAGCAGATCAGACAGTGTTTTCCTTAGAAGTGCCCAACTACTTTTAACAATTCTGCAAAGAAAATAGGAGAATACACCAAATAATGCTGAAAAACACAGAATAATGACTGAAAATGGATGAAATGTCCAGCTCAGGAGCAGGATGACATCTCATACAACACTACACACAGTGGAGAGTTCACTCAGCTGCAGGACCAGGAGCCAGTAGCATCTACTATGATAGTGAGGATTAAGATCAGGAAAAGAGTGCTAAAGTTCCTGGGGAGAACAGATCTCAGATCCTGCCTCCCAAGCAGCAGGAAAACAGGCAAGGAAAAAGTCAGGGTGATTTCTGACACAGGTACAGACATTGGGCCACCCTCTGATTTGTGGGAGGTGGGGGAATTAAACCCTTTTGTCATCTGGAAAACATTTCTCAAATAGCTTCTGCAAGGTATGACAGCCCTGAGGAGGAGAGGGACCCTGGAGAGAATAAGATTCAAAATAAATCTTGATTTTCTCTGCAAGCAGCACTTCAGCCTGGAAAAGACTTCAGCTAGAAAGGACTAGCTACATCCCTGTTAATAAACTCAGATCATTTTTGGAGTCAAACTGTACTTTTGCTGAAATAACTCACCTCTTCCAGTTTATCCCTTAGCCTCTTGCTGTACCAAACACCTTCCACTCGTGGTTAAGCAACCTCAACCCACCTTTGTCCCAAAAATATCTCCACTTTGCTGGACCCAGTGCCCTCTGCTACTTAAACATGGGGAAAACTGACAGGCAGGAATTCTAGGAACACGGTGCTAAAGGTCTGCTCCATTATCTGATTTTTCCTGGGAGAATTAATTCATCTGCATTAACAGAAGGCTTGAGGGAGGAGAGAGGAAACAAGAGATGAGCAACCTTCCAGCAAAGCCAGGAAGATGATGACAGGAGAAGGGCTGATGTGGGGTTGCAGCCTTCAGGGACAGGCTGTCTGGCTGGGAACCTCGGATCAAAGAGGCACCAGAGAAAGTCTTGCAAAAGATTTCTCCAGAGGGTAAGCATGCTTATGAGAGGGACTCAGCAGCAGGAGACATCCTGTGGGATTGGCCTCACTGGAACCCTGGCCCTTCCCTAGCTCCCAGGAGACACACAGACTAAAGTAAAAGCCAGATAATACTGGGATGGGGAAACTGCTGGTTATTTTTAATGTAGATTCTAAAAATTTGGGAACATCAGTGTTTTGTATTCACATAAAGGGTTTGTTTTTTTTGTCTGGACTAGGAGTAATGGATGCAAATTGGAAGAAGGGAGATTTAGGCTGGAGAGAGGAAAGAAGTTCTTTACTGGGAGGGTAGTGAGACACTGGAAGAGGTTGCCCAGAGAGGTTGTGGATGCCCCCTCAATCCCTGGAGGTGTTTAAGGCCAGGTTGGATGAGGCATTGAGCAACCTGGTCTAGTGGGAGGTGTCCCTGCCCATGGCAGGGGGGGTTGGAACTAGATGATCTTTAAGGTCACTTCCAACCCAAACTATTCTATGATCCTCACTTAGTCTACATGTGTCCAAAAAAATAGTATTAACCAAGCTATCCAAGAAATTAGGTTGCTATCTCAGGGGTGGAAAAAAGCCAAGAAATCATCTAGTTTGGCAGTGCTAAGTAGTTTATGACAGGGACAATGACGTTTTCATGGTGACACTAGAGTTACCTGACATCATGCAGGCACATGGTGATGCAGAGACAACACAGAATTATATATCTATATATATATACATACACCTCATTCCAGCTTCCATGTCACATGCTCCTCCCACCAACACATGAACATCACAAGATTTTTACCCTACACTCAAAAAGATGGGATATTTCATTCCAGGAAAATTAAAGGTACTTAAGGTCAGTACTTTCAGAAGTGCTGGGCTCCAGGGCACCAGTCTGGGTTGCATTTTAGGTGTAGACTATGGTCAGAGTGCACTTAGACTGCAGGTGGACACCTAGTGAAAGCCATGGATGGACACACCACACAGTGGTGGCAAGCTCTGCCCAGCTCCCTGTGAAATCCAGCTGAGGGGTTTTCCCATAAAACACATCCCTTCTGCCAAATCAAAGGACATGGGGAAGGGGGAAATGAGTCAGCCCTCAAAAGAGCCCATTAAATTGGGTTGCAAAGAATGTTATATGTAGAAAAAACCAACAAGAAAACCCTAAAACCAAAACAACACACTGTTTTTCTTTTAAATTTGCATTTTGTTTTTGAGAACACTGGATGAACTTGGATCAGAGTGTGGAGTTTTTCCCTACAAGCATGAAAACAAGGCTCACTCTCTTCCAACTCTTAAAATGAGATGAAGAATAGCCCTGGTCTATAAGAAAATACAAATATTAGTGATAAATTTGAAAATAAAAGAGGTAAAATAGTGTTTGCTCTTAACAACAAAGGTTAGTGGCACAATGCTGCCATAAGAAAAGGTTTGAAGGTGAATTTATGAGAACTCAGAGACCATTTGCAACATCAAAACCCACACAAACATATTTCTGTTTATTTAAAATTAAAGATGAGTTTCTTTTTTGTATTCCCTAATCAGAGGTTCAGTCAGACAATGTAAAACCACAGTCCCTAACAGCTGTAGAGCAGCTCAGCTGAGCTTTCCATGCTGCTTCTCCAGCAAACACCTGAGCTTCTCACCACTTCCCACATAAAAACTACCCACAGCCACCACTTGTGGTGGTTGAAAACCAGGTTGTGCACTTCCCACTGATTTTTATTGGCCACTCTCTTCAAATTCCCAGACTTGAATCTTAACCTTCTGCTTTGAAATAAAGAAAAGTTTGATGTTAAACCCATTAGGATCAAAGCAAAGGGAAACTTCCAAATTTGCCAAATCTCAATTAAACAAGATTGATCTTTAGAAAACCCATTGCTAGACACAAAGTACCACAAATTCCAGTGATCACTTCTCTGGCAAACTTGTTTAAGTTTGGATTTTCTACCTGAAGAACAAAATTTGATGTTTCATGCACTACCACAGCACTGAAGAGTGAGAAAATAATGGATGATGTGGAAAATCCTGGGGATTTTCAAATGTTCAGCACAAACTAAATACATTTAATGGCACAGCTAAGAAGGGGAGTTGAAAGTTTTAGATGTCCATTTATTTTCATGACAGCAAGGTTGTGGGGTTTTTTTTTTTTCTCCTGTAGTTTTAGAAGCTGAGCAATGCACACATGCCTTTTGCTTTCATTCCAGGAAACAAATCCAGTCTTCTCTGTCTGCTGCAGGGTTATTCTTAGCTGGCTTTGATATTTCTATCAGCTAGGAGAGCATAACAATGTTATCATGCTCACAAATTCCAAAGATTTTACATAAGCTCTTGAGTGCCTCAAAAGAAAAGAAAAAAATACTAAAAAGGGCTTTATTGATTACACTGTTTGGGTTTCTTTAGCCAGGGGAGCTAGGAAAAACAGGCTGACAAGGAATAAAAAGGCAATTTGATGGGTTTCAGTTTCACAAAGCAAATGTTTTTCAGAAATCCACTTACACAGACAAGCCAAGCTTCACAGGTTGGAAAACAACAGGTAGTTCAGGCCAACAAACCATTTAAATCCTACTCCCCAGCCTACTCTCCTAATTTGATTTTCTTATCAGGCAGAACAATTAGACATCCCTCACCCCTATTTAAGCAAAGCAAGATAAGTGAGAGTGCTTGTGGGATCGTCTGGGGGGGAAAAAATGATCATAGGATTGTTCTGTATCCTCCTTGGTTGATCCCTTTGAGGCTCAGGGCCAAATTCTTTGCTGATATCACTCCATTGGAGTGGAGATTTTGGCCCTGACTTTGAAGGCAGGCTGAAGTCCTGGGCTTTTCTACCTTGAAAAGGAATGTACCAAGAGGTAAAGAAAGGAAATTGGTGAATTTAAAATGGAAATGACTTTGTGGAGTTTTTGGGACACTTTGGGACCATTGGTGCCTTTACTGAGGACCCATGGATGAACCAGGCAAGAGAAACAATGGAGAGGAAGGATTAAGGTTGGGTGAACAAAGGCAAATCCATCAGGAAATGCTAATTCTAAGGGAGATAGCAAGAAAAATTCAGCAAGAAGAGCAAGATTAACACAGCACAGCAGGGCTGGCTGACACACCAGCACAGAGAGGTGGCTCTCAGCATTTCCCAGAACAATTAAGTCTTTGATTGAAGTAATTAACATTTCCTCATTTACTGCAATTTGAGATGCAGAGATTCTCACAGGCCAAAGAGCCTCTTCTGTAAGAATTAAACCTGTCAGATACTGGTCAAGGGGGGTGCAGATGGACAGAGCACAAATAGATGGGGGTTTGAAGGTCCCTTTCAAGGTCCCCTTCCAATTTAATGTATTCTAGGATCCCATGTAACCATACTGGGCTTTTCCAGAGTACCCCAATGCCAAGGAATAAAAATATCTAGTTCAGAATCATAGAATAACCTTGGTTGGAAGGGATCTTTCAGATCATTGAGTTCAGCCTTCAACTCAACTCTGACAAGAACAATCTCTGATCCATATCTCTAAGCTCTGTATCTGACCTTCTCCAAAGTACATCAAGGGGTGGTGCCACAACCACATGCCTGAGCAGCCTGTTCCAAGCTTGATAACCCTTCCAGTGTAATTTTTTTCCCCTAATATCCATCCTAAACCTCTCCTGCTGCAACTTGAGGNAATAAAAATACCTAGTTCAGAATCATAGAATAACCTTGGTTGGAAGGGATCTTTCAGATCATTGAGTTCAGCCTTCAAATCAACTCTGACATGAACAATCTCTGATCCATATCTCTAAGCTCTGTATCTGACCTTCTCCAAAGTACATCAAGGGGTGGTGCCACAACCACATCCCTGAGCAGCCTGTTCCAAGTTTGATAACCCTTCCAGTGTAATTTTTTTCCCCCCAATTTCCATCCTAAACCTCTCCTGCTGCAACTTGAGGACGTTTCCTCTTGTCCTATCACCTGTTGGTTGGGAGAACTTCCATATAACCAGAATAATGTTGATAAAACAGGCTTCAAGGACATCAAAAAGATGCTCCACAAGAGGAAAACAAAAAGCAAGTACTATGGAGCTGTGGTTCTTCAGAGTTGCCTGCAGAAGAGTCTCTATTGAGGAGCACCAGTGCAATGCAATCCAAGACACAGGAAAACTGGAAGGAGGCCACATCCAAGTCATGGAGAATATGCCTGTGTCTCTAATTGCTGCTCTTCAAGCTGCCCTTGGCAGGGTTCAGAGCTGGGGCTAATCCCACTTTGCATATTCTATTAGAAACAGGGAGAGTGGAACAAGTTGCACAGTATCTAATTCTGCAAGAAGCCAGAAGATATTGAGAGTTGGAACAGAGAAAATCACAGGCAATCTGTAAAATATGCAAAAACAATTCTGGGGAAAACAGGCAGCTCACTTGGAAGAAGCAAAAATACATCTGGGGCAAGCTAATAGGAAAAAAAATAATAATGTGAAAGTAATTTTTAACTTAATGAGAAATGAAGACAAAAATTTGTGCTGAACTGCCTGTTCAGATGTTGGACCAAGTATCAGTGTTTCCACTGAATTTCTTTAGCAAATGCCTATATTTGATTGAATAAATGTTATTTTTTTTTAAGACAGACAGAAGGATGTGTGAAAAAAGCAGCTCATGTATCATCCACTCATGTCAATACCTACTTTATGAATATGTAGCTGAGGCTCTCAAGACTGTTGTGGAATGTTTTCAATCTAGAAAATTGTTCCAGCAATTTGGCAGGACCAGAGATGATTTACTTGGAAATCAAATAACCAGCATGCCATCACATACCTACTTTCCCATTGATATGTGCTTTGGGGACAACAGGACAGACTCTTAAATCAGTGTTTTATAAATTCTTTACAATGATTTGGATTTGGCCTGAAACCACAGTTAGTTCAGCCAATGGCATCAATTCTGTAGATGGAACATCTCCCTTTCACTTCTTAGAAAGCACCACGAGATGTCCACTGGGAATTCTTCCATGAATAGAAAAACATCAAAGTAAATATTGAAGATTTTAGACCAACAAAATCTCTTCCAGAGCTCTCCAAGCAGTTAATTTCTTTAAGGACTGAAGACTGAGCACCAAAAACACACCTGGACTACAAGTTACACCTACCCAGAACAGCATAATAATCAGATGGGAGGGAAATAAAGGCAAAAAATTCAGGTGCAAAGGCAGAAAAAAAGCAGGTGAGGCCAAGAAACTAAGTTTTGAACACTTTATCTGTGCATGAATCATCTTTAGCTGTTTTTCCTCGTGTTTGTGAGCCTGAGATGCTTCACACCTGAGTCAGTTTTGAAGCGTTTAAAAAAAAATAAAGAAGAAATACAGAAAGCTGCATAACCACTGCTTTGAAAAGTTTCCTTTTAACTCCAGACCCTTCTTTTCAGATGTTAACACAAAGCCTGAGTGCTCAGAACCCACTTGACTGATCTAAAAAGCAGTTCTACATTCAATGCCTCATCCAGCAGGGCTGTTAAAATATTTAATGCTGTATTTGTTATGCAGACAAAACAGATTAAGTCAGTATTTACTAAAGAGTGAACATTCCTTCCTGACTTCTTGAACTTGCCAATTTTTTTAATGGCAAGAACAAAGCGTGAAGCAAATCCAGAAGTATGTCTGGACCACCTTTAGAGATCTCCTCCAGCCTACACATGGGACAAGGAATGATTTTCAAGTGTCTTTGCTAACACAAACTGCTGCAAGGTAGTAGAATCATAGAACAGAATCATAGAATAGTTTGGGTTGGAAGGGACCTGAAAGATCGAGTTCCAACCCCCCTGCCATAGGCAGGAACACCTCCCACTACATCAAGTTGCTCAATGCCTCATCCAGCCTGGCCTTAAACACCTCCAGGGATTGAGGGGGAATCCACAACCTCACTGGGCAACCTGTTCCAGTGTTTCACCACCCTCACAGTAAAGAATTTCTTTCTTAAGAAAGTCAGTGCAACAGGACTCTGTTCTCTGAAAAGCAATGTCAGCAGTAGATGTGGACCCACCTAAAATATGGGATTAAAGCTAAGAATTAGAAACATGCATATTCTCCATGACTTTTATGTGTCTTTCTTCTAGTTTTGCTGTTTTATTGCACTGTTTCTCCTCAACAGAGAATTCTGGTGAGACCAGAAGTCCATGGTACTCACCTCGTAGAATGGTTTGGGTTGGAAGGGACCTTAAAGATCATCTAGTTCCAACTAGGCAGGGACACCTCCCACTATATCAGGTTGCTCAATGCCTCATCCAGCCTGGCCTTAAATACCTCCAGGGATTGAGGGGGAATCCACAACCTCACTGGGCAACCTGTTCCAGTGTTTCACCACCCTCACAGTAAAGAATTTCTTTCTTATGTGTAGCCTATCCTTTACATGTTCTTTTTCTTCCTGGTGGAGCTTCTAGAAGGGTCTAAATTGTTGGGAAACATGCCCAAAAAATAGCAGCCCAGTGCCACAGCCTGCTCTCCCTTCCCAACCAGCTTCATGTGTCTCTCATATGACAAATAGGTCAAGGTATTGCCAGCAAGGAAGGTTCAGGCACCACACAGGGAATGTAGATGAGTAACAGCAATGAAACCACTGTCTCTTGTCTATCAACCTGCTGGAATAGGATTGTTTCTATGGAGTTATCTCCAGATGTAGTCAACTTGACCTGCAGTAGAACCAGAAGCTCCAAGAGCTCCAAGGAGACACCATACCCTCCCAGGGCAGTGGTTGAGGTCTCATCCCTGGAGATATTTAAGTGATAGGTAGATAAAATTTACATGTGGTTTAGGGATGGTTCTTGTCAGAGCTGGGTTGATGGCTGGATTCCTCAGACCTGGGTTGATGGCTGGACTCCTCCTGAAAGGTCCCTTCCAACCTAGGCTGCTCTAGAATTCTTTGATGACTGGGCACTGGAGTGAGCACAGCCTGTTCTCTGCACACCAAGCAAGTTCTTGCTTAGGGGAGAACCTCACCTCACTGCAGAACAAGCATCATCACCTGCAGATGGATCTCTGCATGCAGAGGGCTCTTCTCACCCTCCCCTCACCAGCACACCCAGCCCCAAAACCACCCTGTGAGCATCTCAGCAGCTCTGCAAACCCCTCCCAAGGCCTTCAAACAAGCTGAGTATTTTGCCAAATCAAAAAAAATCCATGAATGGCACAATCTCTTCACACCTTATCAATGCATGTGGGGGAATGACCTCACCCTCCACTTCAAAAAACTCCCCTGGCACTTTTTCAGAGAGACTGTGGCAGTCTGCACACAGTAGGCAGCTGAATTACAGGAAGTTATAAAAAAAACAATCCCACACCACCTCTCAATATCCTTAAAAAGCTTTACCAGCTTTTATAGTGTGATGCCATGCTCTTCCTTGGCCCATGAGGCAAACAGGAGCATTTCAGTGGCATAAGGATTACATTTATATAAACTTCCTTTCTCTCTGTACAAGAATAAAGATTTTTGGGTTCAGACATCACAAAAGCAGAAAAAAACCCCTTCACCTCATCTTTCTTTCCAAGTAAAGCTCAAAGAGCAAAATGAAGTGCTTAATACCTGATTATAAGTGGGAAGGACATTTTGATGCCCAGATGTGGCCATCAAAAACATGGGCTTTCTGTCACAAATCCATCAGGGATAGAAATATCAAAATCACTTTAAAAAGGGTTATTTTTCTTCATTCCTTTCCAGGGCTGACAGACAGGTTTGCCAAAATCCAGCCTTTCCCTAACTCAGCTAGTTGCTCAGCTTTACTTGACATGAGGAAGTGGAGCTAATGCTTTCACCCACAGCTTCCTTTTCAGAAGTAACTGTTGCTTTTAGAAAAGATTTGAATTTATTGGTGCTGTACTATTGCCTTCAGGCACAAAAGCTCTTCTCATGTCCCACTTGTAGGGGAGCTGGAGGGGACAAGAGTTGCTACAGACAGTTCTTGGATCTATTGTTCAGGACCAGCCCACCCTCCTCCTGGTGCCATAGCCACAAAGAAAAGAATTTCCACTATTTCCTCTACAGAGAGAAATCCTAACAAAGGTTTAAGAGTCAAATCACACAATTTCACCCCCAAACCCATAGTTCAGGGGGGTCTTCAATGTAAGAGAGGCTGTGAAAAATGGACGCAGAAGCAGAAGAGGGAGGAAGCAATGCTGAAATGATTCAGAACATGCCATTTCCCATGTCTTAAGTATAATATATCTCTTAGTACTATTTATTTTGAGAGATAGACTTTTTTTTCTCCCTGGAGTTCTTTCCATCAGGCCAAAACTACCACAGCCAGCTCTCAGAAATGTGCACCTTTCTTTGCAAGGCTCTACTGGTTTGTCCTCTGTAGTGGTGAGAGGAAAATAAACAACTAAAACCACTCTGCAGCAACAAGATCAGATATTAGGAAGAAATTTTTCAGCCTGAGCACTTGGCACAGGATGCCCACAGAGAAGCTGTGGCTGCCTCATCCCTGGAGGGGTTCAAGGTTAGGTTGGATGGGGTTTGGAGAAACCTGGGCTGGTGGGAGGGAGATTAGAACTAGATGGGTGGATCTGGATAAGCTTTAAGGTCCCTTCTAACCCTAATCATTCTATGATTCTCAGCATTGTAACTTGAATACACTGGAAGCTAAGGAATACAGCTTGAAATTCAGCCTCACAAAACCAGTTTTAAACCCAGAGGAAAACTGGACTGGTGCTGGACCTGCTGAAGACAGACCAACCAGCTCAACCATGTCATAAAACCTTGTTTTTCCAAGAATCATAGAATGATTTGGGTTGGAAGGGACCTTCAAGATCATTCAGTTCCAACCCCCTTGCCATGGGCAGGGACACCTCCCACTATATCAGCTTGCTCAGTGCCTCATCCAGCCTGGCCTTAAACACCTCCAGGGATTGAGGGGGCATCCACAACCTCTTCCAGTGTCTCACCACCCCCATGTATTTCGACTTCTTTCTTATATCCAGCATANGGTACTGAGAAGCTACTCTGAAGTCCCCCCTGAGCTTTGTCTTCTCCAGGTTGAACAACCCCAACTCCTTTAGCCTGTCCTCAGAATCAGAGACTCCTCTCTGTCTTTGAGAGACCCCAGTATTTAAGATCACAGCCTGTCCTCACACCCAGTCTGACACCACTTACAGCTGCAGCTTGAATGGAGCAGCTGCCCCACAATCCCAACCCTCCCACTGGCAAAAACAGGTGAGAATAAATTCTCCAAGTATGAGGCATCTACTTCACTAGTTGCCAGCAGCTGTTTTAAGAGCCCTGCCCTGCTTGCCACAGGTATTTATTGAAGGTATGATACCCACCCTGATGTAAAACACAAGGGTAAATGTGTGCAGGTACTACCCCATCATCCCTTAAGGCTTCCCAAGCCTGCCACACCAGTAATTTGCCTGGTAATTTCCAAGGCTACCCACTGGGAAGCTTCCCATCATGTGGAGAATAAGAAAGGAGTGGATTTAGAGAGCAATAACAGGGACTAATTTCCTCTCCATTTTATAGCAGGTTATTTAAAGAGAAAGTCTTATTGCTGTGCAGATTTCAGGCACTCCTGATAGTCTCCTAACATGCATTTTGCTCTCAAAATTATCTCATATTCAGTCCTTGCCCCAGATTGACTCCCCCACATCCTCACAACAGCAACACTTTGGGTATTTTCACTTATAACATGGTTTTATAATTTTAAATTTTAAGAAATGGACTGGCATGTTTTCCTCCCTTATTCAGTTACTATTCGCTAATTTTTTGGGGTAAAACTCGGGAAGGTTTCATCTCTGCAGACCATTTATTGGTGTTGTCTGAAATAGTTCAGCTTTTTAGTGCACCCTTTTGCTCTGCTGTCACCTCTTGCCCTAAGCAAGCACTTACAGCTTTTGCTGCTACCTCTGGTCCAGGAAGGAGAAGGATAAGGTGCAGAAAGTTGCTGAGATGACACAGAGGAAGGGAATAAAGGCTTAATAACATGCAGTTAGTGAATTTTCAGCATTTCAGAAGCAGTGACACGACCAGATAAAGGGAAAACACCAGTTCTAAGACCACAGTTCTTTTGGATTAACTGCACATGGAGCTGAAAATTCAGACAGCAAAGCAGAAACTCAGCAAAGAAAAAAAAAATAAAGGGCTCAACTTTATAAAAGCAGGTACTGCTAGGTTTGGAAAATGAAAAACACAACTCTCAGGCTCCACAGATCGCAGC
The DNA here is from genome assembly GCA_013400935.1 of Turnix velox. Classification (NCBI taxonomy): domain Eukaryota; kingdom Metazoa; phylum Chordata; class Aves; order Charadriiformes; family Turnicidae; genus Turnix; species Turnix velox. Next base: position 16,667 of record VZTY01015527.1, read on the forward strand.
TAAGAAGAACTCACATCTGAAACAACCCCACGTCATGAGAAACACTGAATAACACCGTGATCAAAGGCTCTGCCAATACAATGACGGTGTTCAGGAGGATAAGAGGGAGGCTGAGACAAATGAGGGAGTAACTGGGTTGTGCTCCAGGCATGTTTTTAAGTGCTGCAAATCCACCCAGTGAACGCTGCAGGTCTCATCTTAACTGGGTCAGCCAAACTTTGGCTGCTAACTTCAGGCTAGGAAGAGCTATTTGTTTTAGGCTACAAACACCAGGATGGGTTAACAAACCCACACAGGTTAAGGGCAGGAATCTGGACCAGCAGATGAAAACAGGTAAGAATTGTGCTCCTGGGATCTCTCTGCCTTTAGAAATCGTTTCTGTTTTCCTCCACGTTTAGAAGCAAGAGCAATTCAATAGAAATTTAAGAGGAGAGGAAGCGCCGTGTCCTCCCAAAGAGCCCAGACAATGGGTCTCCGCCTTGAAAACCTGTCTCCCAGCCAAGCCCCAGGGTCCTGTCAACCCTTTCATAGTGATTTAAAATAAATACCTTTCAGGAGGCAACACTGCCACGTCCTGGAGTTCATGGAGGTCAAGGCTCTCAGGCTCAGCAAACCCAAGTGGTGATGGATTTCTTTTGGCATCCTGAAGGGAGGTTTCACCTTCCAAATTCAGGCTGGGCTGATGTTCAGCAGCAGGGAGAGCAGTAAAAGGCTCACCCCTCTCCATCACAGTGATGCTTGGAGAGTGATTCTTGTCCTGGTCTGTCTCCTGCTCTTCAGCCAAGTCATCTCCACCAGTGAGTAACATCCTCACAGTACCTGTTTGGGGGATGTCTCCAGCTTTTTTGCTGCCTGTTTTTGCTGTGTCTAACCCTGTGCCACTGCTCTCTCTCACATCTCCCTCAGTCCTGCTGTCAGTTTGCAAGCAATCATCCTGGCTTACTTCATTTTTTAAGTAATCTATTAACCCATGCATGGTCTCTTGCTTCTCTTCCTCTGCACCCTGTGGATTTCCCAGGGTTTCCAAGCATTTCCCATTGACTGGATTATCCCCTATCCCCTGCTTGTCACTCCCAGCCTCAGTGCTACATATAAAATCATCATGAACATGCATCTCATCCCCCCCAGGTGAAGCATTAAAATCATCTGGCAATTTTTCCTCTTTGTAAGATCCTCCCAGGATGAATGTTGAAGCTGCCATGTCCAAGAAGCTCTCCTTCTCCTCTTCATTTGGCTTAGGATCCTGGCACTGCTCAGGAGGAAGACTTACATCCTCTTCAGATGAAACTGGTTCTGCCTCTGTAATTAAATCATTTCCCTCTGTGGCAGCAGCATCTTCTAAGTCACATTTCTGTGGGTTGCCTGTGGAGAGAGCAGCTCCAGTGGGTTGTTGCTGGCTGACAGGACACACATGGAAGTTCTCAGCTGCTGCCCCATCAAATGAAGCAGGTCCTTGCTCCTTTAAGCTTATTAGTGATTCAGGATCCACACCCCCAGCCTCCCCTTCCATCTTGCTCTCTGGATGCTGGGTGGTTTTCCCAGAGTTTTGAAGGTTTTCTGGAGGTCCTTTGGCAGGTGTAGAGCCATCCAACCCAGGGATTACTTCCTTTTTCTCAATGTCCTGGAGACCTGCTGATGGTAGCTCTGCCTCTGTCTTTTCTCCTTGCTCAGATTTGCCTAGGGCAGCCTTGCAGGATGTCTCAGCAGCTAAAGACAACCCTTTGTCCTCTGCTTTTGAAGTGCCCTCAGGAGCTTCTTGCCCAGCTGTGTTTGACTCCAGAAAGTTCTCTGCACCCCACACTTCTGCTGCCTCCCTGGCTGCTGGACCCTGCTTGAAGCCCACATGGTTTTCTGACAGAAGCTGGGGTAACTCAGCACTCAGGGTGCTGTGGACACTCTTCTTAAATATCTGGCTGATGTGCTCCCTAAAATCTGGGAGGCTGGAGCCAATACCCAGAGAGCCACAAATCAGAGCCTCATGCTCCCTTCCAGCACCCTCCTCAGACTGCTCAGAAACACCCACCTCAGCCCTGCTGACGTTCTTATTCTCTTTTAAAAACTCTCCTATTTTTTCTAAACTCCCAGGTTTCTCTAAGATCTCCCCATCCTTGTCATCTACCTGGGTATTGGCTGCAACTTGCTCATTACAGACTCCTTGTTTACCAGCAGATGAAAGGCTCAGCAGCTTCCCTTCTGGAGCAGGGAGGGCTGAAAGAGACTCTGCTGAACTGTCACTTTGCTGCTCTTTGAAGTTCACTTCACTTTTTGTTTCTTTGCATTTAATTGCAGAGATCTCTGCCTTCAGCTCCTCGGAGCTGAGCTGTGATAAGTTCCCCGTGCTCTGCCCCAAATTTGGGGTCTGCAGCAGGGCTAAACCTCCATCACCCTGCAAAATCTGCTCTGAAGCATCTTTTTCACTCCCTGCAGGGCTATTCTCTGGATTTACTGGTTTTCCTGTGCTCACCATGGGTGAAGAGCCTGAGTGAGCAGACACCTGAAGACCTGCAGCAATCTGCTTATGGGAGTTAATTTGTGAGGCATTTTGGCACGCTGCAATTTCCAGCTCATTAGCAACTAATTCCCCCTCAGGATTATTGCCCATGTCGTTTCCAGGCTGCTGGCAGGGATGGTGGAGCACAGAGATTCCTGTGGAGAGAGCTGTAAAATTCCCTTGACAAAAACCAGACTCCCCAAGTGTCTTTTGAAGGCATCTGGGCTTGTGGGACATATCAGTAGGGAGAATTTCTCCACGCTGAGAGGGACATCCTTGTTCTCCTGGATTTCTCCAGCTTCTCCCATCAATTGTTTCTGTGATGGAAGCACCATCCTCACAACTTATCTCCACCTTCCCATCTTCCTGGATGGTTTCCCTGGTAGAACTCAGACCTTCAATCTCTTCCAGCTTTTTTGCCACGAATGGCATTTCCCCCAGGATTCCAGGGGGGGATATTTGAGGATCATTTTTCCCAGAACTATCAGAAGCATGTGCTATTTCTGTAGCCCTTGGCAAAGCCTGTGATAAGTTCATGGCACTGCTCTGTGTCCCTGGAAGGGGTTTTACGGCATCATCCTTCACCCTGCCTGGCTGCTCCTTCTCGTCAGGTTCTTTGGAGAACTTGTGACATGCTGCTTCATGCTGACTTGCTGAGACCAAAGAATTATCATCCTGCTCAGGCTTGTCCAAGTTTTGCTTACTGCAGCAGTTTCCTTCTGCCTTGAGATGGGGTTTGTTTTGCTCCTTGCAATCTGGCAGATTAGTGATGGTCACACCAGAAACATCTTGCCTGTGGTTGCTGCTGCACGTGTCCTCTGACACCACAGCACTGATTTTATCCACCTCCTTCTCTTTTCCTGTGCCAAAGTCACTCTGGATGAGCACTGGGCTTGTCCCAGAAGAGTCTAGATTAAGGTTGTTGGAAATGCTTGGAGGAATTCTTGCTGTGTTGCTGGGATCTTTCAGATCCAATGGCTCCTCAGGTTTTGGAGCACTTTCTTTGCTATTCTGATCACCTACTCCCATGACAGCTGTCAAACTGCTTTGCTGCTGAAGGTCTGCATTTGAAAACCAGTCAGGGCCACCAAGAACAGCCATGGATTCCTCCATTTCTTCTGCTTGAGGATGAGCAGACAGAACTTCTGCTTTTTCCAGCGATTTTCTGCCTCTGCTCTCCAGGGCTTCCAAAGAGCCACAGGTGTCACTCTCCGAGGGATAGTCCTCACTGATGTGGTTGTCACCCCATTCCTCCACATGAACTTGAAGAGGAGGGAATCCTGAAGCACCAGCTTCAACCTGGGCCATCTCTGAACAAGCCATCTGTGTGTTTCTGTGACTTTCTGTGGCCACCTGCTCCTGCTGAGCTGGCACCAGCGCAGCCCATTCACTGCTCAGTCCCAAATCTGCATCCCCTGCAAAGCTTTTCACTGCAGTTTGCTGCCTCCCCTGTTGAAAACCTACATTTTCTTCACCACCCACACGTCCTTGCTCTGGCTGGCTGCAAAGATCTTCAGTGATGCTACTGATCTCCTCCATGGGTTCCAAGACACTTGAGGCTCCCTCATTTTGTAGGTTCCCCACCAACTGGAGCTTGAGTTCTGATTTGGACATCTCTGTGCTTTCTCCTGACTTGCAGCAGGTCTCAAGCTTTTCTTGACCTTCAGATTCCAACACAGTTCCTCCAGCAAAAGCCTTTTCCCAGGACTCACCCTGCTTACTCTGCTGATTATTATTGTTCTGGGAGCGGATGAGCGGTGAACTGTGAGCACCAGCTAAACAAACCTTTCCTGTCCCATCACAGCCTGGCTGGCCCTGAGTTTTTACTTCTCCCTCAGTGTTAAAGCAATCAAAAGCCATCAGCTCTTCATCCCTGGGAAACAGGGGTGAAGCCACCAGCTCATTGGTGGCAGCTTTTTTCTCCTCAGTCATTTCTTTCTCAGATTTTTTTGGCAATTTAAGGCCACTGACTGAATTCAGAGGCTTTTCCCTTAGATCACCTGTTGAAGTCCTTTCCCCTAGATTGAATTCTTTGGGATTGTCACCCAAGTGGGTATTTTCCTGTTGGTGGCTACTAACAGAGATCAAGTCTTGTCTTTCAGCCCCACTTGAGCCCTTGGGTTCTGCCACTTGTGTCTCCTCTGCTCTAATTCCCTTTTTCACTCCTGTTGGATTCTCTTTGCTTTCTTTTTGATTCCACTCTGTGGATCTGCTGAAAGAATTACTTAATGCATCTTCTCCCAGCACTATTCTTTTATCTACAAGGGCATTTTCCTCCGTGGGACTGATGTTTTCTACTTCAGAAAGTGCAGAGCTTTCTCTAGACACATCATCAGCTTTTATAATTTCATTGCTACTGGCTTCATCTTTTGGGCTTTCAGATGTGACAGCTGATTTTTGCTCTCCCTCTTGCTTAAATGATAAAGGCACACTGAAATGCTCGGCACTAACAAGCTCATCCTCCTTTTGAAGCTCTCTTTCAAACATGGGGTGGGTTTTTTCAGGGGCTGTATTCTCCGTTTTGCTCCTCACTGTATCTTCAGAGTGATTTCCAGGCACACATTCCCTCCAAGGCTCTTCAGGTTTTGGTATCAGGGAGGGATTTGGAGAGTTCAAAGGCAACTCTGACATTAAAGTGCAGGCTCCTGATTGCCCCCCTTTGCCTCCAGATAGATTTGCCTCATCCCCTTTAGTTGTTACACCCACCATCTGTAGATTACAGCCTTCACTCATCTCACTGAAGCCCTGAGTGCTCAGGGTGGCTCCAAATTTCTCACTGTCTGAACCTCCTGTTGCTGGATAATTTAGGATTAAGGTTTCCTCTTTCATTAGCAGACCCTCTCCACCATCTGTGTCCTGTCTACCTTGCTGCAGGACGCCCTGGGGCTGACCTACTTCCCAAACTCCTCTCTCAGCCTCCTGAGCAGTAAAATAATCTCCTGTTTCTTTACCCTGGGGAAGCAGAGTGACATGTGGCTCCCTCACACCCCCCAGCTGCTCACTCTGCCACAGCCAGCTTGATTCACTCCAACTCATTTCTGTCACTGCTGCACTAGGCTCCAGGCTTGGCTTTTTGGGATCATCCTCACTGTTTTCCATAGAAAGGACAGTGACATTGTCACATTGTGGTCCTCTCCCCACAGATTCGCCCTCTTCTTTGTCATTCACTGGAGCTGGTGGTGGCACACTGTAATTTGAGGTTGGTGGCTCATCACTGCTCCTTGGAAGATGTGCTGTGGCATGTTCTCTGGCATGATCAGCCAAAGGCACCACAAAAGGATGACTTCTCTCTTGTCCTTCTGCAGCCTGGATTAACAAATTTGACTCTGCTTCTCCTCCTTGCTCTTGCAAGACAAAGCTCTGTCCTGTCACCTCTGGGGACACCACAGTTGAATTTGGCCTGGATAAATCTTCAACACTGTATCTGCTGGAGCCTTCATTATTGATGCTGCCAACAATGGAAATGTTTAGTTGTTTCACATCAAAAAAAAGGGAATATGAAGCAAGGAAGAAAAACAATCAGTGCCATTGGTGCTCCAAAGCCATGCAGTGCATGCACGAAGAAGCTGACAATCTGTTTTCAGGCCACAAGGCACACATCACAGTGATTTAAATGCTCATTATTCTGTGAAATACATCCCTACTCCTTCCTAGCATACACCAGGCTTCTTGGCATGTATTTTAATGCTTCTAAACTCTCCCCTCAGTGAAGTTTGGGGAAAGAAAACACCCAACTAGCAAAGATCAGAGGGGGGAAAAGTGAGAGAAATTATGAAAAAGCCACCAGGAATTGAAATTCCACTTCTACAAGACCACTTTGTGCAAAGCAAATGGCCATGCAATCCACAGCAACTGCTCTTCTGTCCCTCTTATTGTATAGCAGGAGATTAAGAAGAGCCCATCTGCTGAATGTTTTCTCCAAGTAATCAGTAGAGTCAATTCTCAACCAAAGGGTCAAAGGTCTCAACCCCCCATGCAGCAACACACACCCTGTGAGGTCATTTTATTGCACTCTTTCATCTCAGTGTATATAATCTGTGAGTGTTCATACCATCTCTCTCCCCACCCATGAAAGATAAGGTAAAAAAACAAAGTGGGAAGGGAGATGAAGTGGGTGCATTGACTGCAGAGAAGTTCCAGGCTGGACAAGGCACTGGGCAGCCTGATCTAGTGGGAGGTGTCCCTGCCTATGGCAGGGGGGTTGGAACCAGATGATCTTGAAGGTCCCTTCCAGCCCAAACTGTTCTCTCAATCTACTTTTCATAGAATTTATAGAATTATAGAATAGT